>CM033637.1:757850-782850 GCA_019453435.1 Rhinogobius similis | reverse complement strand
CGGCTCCGAGCCTCTCCACGGCGCTCCCGACCTGGCTGCTCTCCTGTGCGACCCGACAGGCCAGCAGCAGCAGCAGCAGCAGCACATGTCGGAGCACGGCCACCACCTGCACCTCTCCAGCTGCCACGAGTGTCTGGAGCTGGAGAACAGCACCATCCTGTCGGTGAAGTATGCCTCGGTGGAGAACATCCCCGACCTCCCGGACGACTGCTCCGCGCTCAACGGAGGAGGCGACATCCTGGAAGATGGCTCTATGTGTAATTTGATCTCCTCTTTACCTGTGGTGTGCTGCAAGGTTCTGTTTTAGGTCCCATGTTATTTTCCATTTCTAAACATTCTAGAGCTTCAGCGTCCAAGTGACTAAATGTTCATATTGGCACATGAGAGATGGGAAGTGGGGAGCTCTGCTTTGGTTTTTTTAACACTAAATGAAGCTGTAAAGTAACAATAGCGACCCATTAGCGACCCTTACCTGGCACCACGTCGTCCTCGCTTCAGAGCAAGAAGGTACTGGGTTCGACTCCCGGGCGGCGTGGAGCCTTTCTGTGTGGAGTTTGCATGTTCTCCTCGTGCATGTGTAGGTTTCCTCTGGGTGCTCCAGTTTCCCAATAAAATCATGTACAATAGGCTGCTCCCCTCTGGGGCCAGGAGTCCTATGGCGTTTACTCATATTGACAGTTAAAATGCTGTGATTTTTATAAAATATTGAAAACTAATGTGAGGCTGATTCACTCATGTTAATTTAAAGAATACTCAACCATCATTGGTTTAATGCTGCTTTGTGGATCTTTGGGGCATTTGTAAATATTTCTCCTCAAACTTCTCTCTTCCTCAAATGAATTGACCAAGTATGAGACGATGTTTAAATCATTCAAATAAACCCCCCCCCAAAAATCAATGAAAAAATAATTGATGAACGTGACACTTGAATCTCTTCTACTGTTCTCACGGTACTAAAATTTCAAACTTGATTTGATACTAAGAAATATACTCGATTTCGATACCACAAAAATAATTACAAATGATACATTGTGGTCCAATACTAGCTCTGATAAAGCAAACGTTTTGTCCTGTAGATGGGCTTTTTAAGTATTGATACTTGGGCAAATGACTATCTTGTTTTGATTTAGTTTTAGTATTGATTAGTGTCTGATTTTCGATACTTTTGACAACCCTATTCCCTTCCAGCCTCCGAAGAAATCCACTTCTCTCGTCAATGTGGAGCTTTCACATCATCAGTATCATCTTTTAAATCACTTCTTAAAGCTCATTTTTATCAAACGGCCTTCCTTTAATTGTTTTTTTTTTTTGGTAGTTTATTGTTTTCTTTTTTTCTTTCTTTAATTTGTTTAAGCTCTGTCTGCTTTCACTACCTATCTTCTGTATGTTTCTTGTGTTGAACGATGCTCCTGAGTGTGCACCACTTTGTAAACCTCAAAAGTACGTTGAACTTAAATATTATTTGCATTTTCCCACACAGGCGTGGACATAAACTCCAAGCCGCCGAACGTTCTGGTGTACACGGGAAACAGCGAGACGCGATTCCAAACCATCCAACAATTTTTAACCAAATGCATAAACATGGACAACTACATGGTCTACCGTCTGACCACACCGCAAGCTCTGAGCGATCCCTGGCTGGACAACTGTCGCCTCCTGGTGGTGGCGGAGGACACGGAGCCTGAGGAGGAGCAGGAGGAAGAGGAAGCTCTCTGGGCTCACCTCCAAACCCGCTTCCTGACCTACCTGAGCGGGGGCGGCAGGGTGCTGGGGCTGGCCTCCCACCTGTGCCCCGCGGGTGTCTCTCTGAGGCGTTGGGAGGACCAGGCGGAGGACGGGGGCGGGGCGAGGACACTGAGTTTCACCCGGGAGGACAGCAGCAGTGTGCAGCTCCGGGTGCGGGCCAGCGGGCGGGTCTACACCAGGGACGCACAGGGCGGGGGTGAGGTGGAGCTGTGGGGGGAGCTGAGCGGGGGACACATGGTCATCGTCCGGGTGACGCACGGAGAAGACGGGGGAGAGGCCGTGCTCTGTCAGGTAAGGACAGTGCCAGGGATGCAACTAATCCACAGTCCTGGAAGAAGTACTCTTACTCATTTTATTGCTCAGCCTCAGAAGTAGTGATCCTAATTGATTAATAATTATTTTGGTTTGCTCAAAGTTGGGACTTAAACAGTGAACTTGAATCTCATATTCTCTCAGTACAATAAAATACTTTTTTAGACTAGTTTAAAATCTAGTGAAGTAAAGTACAGAAGTGAAAGTAAAAAAGTATCCATTGTAAAATGTACTTAGTAAAGTGCAAATACCTTAAACCTTAATGTAACAGTACTTTGCGTATAGATTGAATAGTGTGAGATTTATTATTATTATTTTTTTATTTAAAAAAAAACAAAAAAAAAAAACACCATATGACCCAGCCCTTCTGTAAAGTTACTGAGCTTTCACATGAAGGTCCTGCTCACACTGGTTGTAGGTTCACCTGGAGAAGGCTGCAGACCATGAGAGCCTGGAGTCAGAAGGTGTGGACCAGGCCTCAGACTGTGAGGCGCTGCGGCTGGAGGTCCTGGAGGAGATCCTGAGCTCTCTGGGTGTGAGCTGTGAGCCGAGCGCTGCCCCCTCACCCAGCCCCGTGCACCTGCTCAGCACTAACAAGGTACTGCTGCTGTGTCAATGGAAACTGTTCAGGAACATGTGCGAAAAGTACCGTTTTCACCATTTTATTATGAACCAAAACAACAACAGAAAGGGACAGCGTCATGTGTAAAGCCACATTTCAACTGGCCCTGGACCCCAGACTGGTTCACTCTAGAGCACTTAAGTTAAAATAACAAATCCTGTCCTATATTCTTGTCAGTATTTCCCAGTGCTCGTTAGTGGTATCATTAACATCTCTGAGTGCCCTGCTGTGGTCCAGCGCTCATATGGAAACAACTATATGTCTGATGTATGTAAATGTATGTGCATATGTTAAAGCTCTGGACCAGCAGGGCGGTCAGTCTGTGTGCACAGGTCACTCTCACGTGCGCACACGCTCACACACACACACGCTCGCACACACACGCTCGCACACACACATACACTCGTACACACGCACGCACGCTCGCACACACATACACGTTCGCACACATGCACGCTCACACACACGCATGCTCGCGCGCACGCTCGCTCGCACACACACACGCTCGCACACACGCTCACACATGCATGCTCACACGCACGCACGCTCACACACATGCGTGCTCACACGCACGTTTGCACACACACGCGCACACACACACACAAACGCTCACACACACACACACAGCTGCTTTACTCAACACCATGAGGCATCCATCTTTAAACACCTGTGTTAAAGTTATTAAAGTTCACAAAATCTTTCTTTATTCAAGTAGTTAGAAGGTAGTTAGAAATATTCACATTGAACATTTTTAGTTTTTTGGACAGTTTGCTCTCAGTATAAAAAGGTCTGGTCTGCACCTTAAAGATGTTTTATTGTCTCATTGAATCCACGTCTTCCATACACAGAGACATAAAGACCAGCCTTAAAGTAGATCTCAATCTGGGACTCAACAAGAGAGCATTTGCTTAGATCTAATTCTGAGCTTGATTTATTTTTATTTAGTTTCCTTTTTTTTAAAGAAATAAAATAATTGGGCATTTTTAAGCAAATCTAATTTGCTCAAATCAAATACAAGATATCTAAAATATTCTCAATAATTTCCAATTTGTCAACACGATGAAACAAAACATGAAATTCAAACCTGGCTCTGTCCATTTTCTTTTACATTTTTATGTCCCACGTGATAGTGTGTTAACACATAAAATGCTGTATTTGGATATGAAATATAACATGACGACAGACTTTTTCATAACTTTTATGTGAGCAATTTACTAAGTTTCAAACTGATATCATAAAGTTAAATTTTTTTCCTATTCACCTGCTGCGTCTTGCAAAATATAAATATATTTACTAACATGAAAATCAGAAGTGAAAAACTGAAAAAGGTTCGGCCAAAAATACACACGAAAAAAATTATGATTCTCAACTTCGTTTAATACTATTTTTTCTGTTTTTCTGTATTTGTTTAATTGGTAATTGACAAATGGAGCCGTTCATGATGGAACAGAGATGGAACAATTAGAGAAGTGCAGACAGTCAAACGTAATCAAAACTATTGAAGATATATTTGCGTTAGAATTAGTACTTTACCTCATATTGATAGTTTCAGTCTGCTCGTCACTGATTAGCTGGTGCTGATTTGAAGCCCACTCTGTGTTTGCGTTGGTCGGTGTCACTCACAGGAGCTGAATCGTTGCCAGGTGCAGCTCCACACATGTAAATCAGGAGCAAAGTAACATGAGGCTGTGTGCTCAGGTGCTCAGTCTGCTCTCACGCATTCAGAGCCAGGGAATTGCACCACACACTCCGCCATTCTCCTCTCCAAACTCCAAAATTCTGTATGACATTTTCCTCATCAAAACGTACTTGTTGTGTGTAATTTAATTAGTTTCCAAATGACCCTTGGTGTAGGTCATTGCTATTTTTCTGACAAATATAGCAATTAAATTGTGCATATTATGTTAGACTCATGAACACTTTATAACACCTGCCACTTTAAGAATCATATTATAAAAGAGCTATCTATCTGCACTGACAATCTGCACTACTGTCTACCCAGCTGTACATTTCTTTATATCGTCCTATTCTATTCTATTCTATTCTATTCTATTCTATTCTATTCTATTCTATTCTATTCTATTCTTCGTCTTATGCATGCCTCTTTATATATTTTGCTAATATTTTATTCATTGTTTTATGTTGCACCTTACGCCAAAGCAAGTTCCTCTGTTTGTGAATTTTGACACTGACAATGGCAATAAACCCATTCTGATTAACAGTTACACATTTTAGTATGTATTTCAGAACATGTTTGTAGAGATCTAAACTATGTCGTTACCAGCTTATAGACAAAATAAGACTTGATATTTTGTTGGTCTAAGGACTAATATAATTACTGTCTTTGCCATTTTGATTGCAAGTTTTATGGACTGTAAAAACACAGAAGAGATGTGGTGTCACAATTTCATGTTTGTGTTTTTATGAGGGAGCCACATTATAACATGTTTAAAAGCTCAGAAAGGTTGATTATTTAATTATTAATTATTACGTTTGTTAAGATAGTTCCTGTGGTAAAAATGTATTATAGTGTTACATCGGTCAAGTGGTAGTTTGAGGGGAAAAAAGTTCAAAAGTACAAAATCAACACAGAACATTCCAGTGAGGAACACTTTCTTTTTAATAGTTTGAACATTCATTCAACAAAATAAAGGTGTTATGAATTATTATTATTTGTCAAATCTAACCCGCCCACAGCCTCTGGATCTGTCTAAAGTCTGTCTGTGTCCACAGGAAGCAAAGAGTCAGTTTGTGAAGTGGTTGAAGATGCAGGCGGACGACACGGGCCTGCTGCGTCTGCCTAAGGTCACCCTCAAACTGATGTCTTGCTCAGAGGCAGAGTATAACCCTCCGGAGGGCCCCGTGTCTCTGGTGTGGGACAGCTCTGAGGCCCCGTGTCCACAGCACTTCAGTTTGAAAACCTACCAGTCCCACCTGAGGAGCAGACTGCTGGGACGGACGCTGCTGTACGCCGAGGTGGTCTCCTCCACCATGGACCTGCTGGACGGGTGAGACACAGCCACACAGTCCTCGTCACAGCCGCGCAGGCCTCGTCACAGCCGCGCAGGCCTCGTCACAGCCGCACAGGCCTCGTCACAGCCACGCAGGCCTCGTCACAGGTCGCACAGGCCTCGTCACAGCCGCGCAGGCCTCGTCACAGCCGCACAGGCCTCGTCACAGCCGCACAGGCCTCGTCACAGCCACACAGTCCTCGTCACAGCCGCGCAGGCCTCGTCACAGCCGCACAGGCCTCGTCACAGCCGCACAGGCCTCGTCACAGCCGCACAGGCCTCGTCACAGCCACACAGTCCTCGTCACAGCCGCGCAGGCCTCGTCACAGCCGCACAGGCCTCGTCACAGCCGCACAGGCCTCGTCACAGCCACGCAGGCCTCGTCACAGGTCGCACAGGCCTCGTCACAGCCGCGCAGGCCTCGTCACAGCCGCACAGGCCTCGTCACAGCCGCACAGGCCTCGTCACAGCCCCACAGTCCTCGTCACAGCCACGCGCAGGCCTCGTCACAGCCGCACAGGCCTCGCCACAGCCGCACAGGCCTGCCACAGCCACGCAGGCCTCGTCACAGGTCGCACAGGCCTCGTCACAGCCGCGCAGGCCTCGTCACAGCCGCTCAGGCCTCGTCACAGCCGCGCAGGCCTCATCACAGCCGCACAGGCCTCGTCACAGCCGCAGGCCTCGTCACAGCCGCACAGGCCTCATCACAGCCGCGCAGGCCTCGTCACAGCCGCGCAGGCCTCGTCACAGCCGCGCAGGCCTCGTCACAGGCCTCGTCACAGCCACACAGGCCTCATCGCAGGCCTCGTCACAGCCGCACAGGCCTCGTCACAGCCGCACAGTCCTCGTCACAGCCGCACAGGCCTCGTCACAGCCGCACAGGCCTCGTCACAGCCGCACAGGCCTCGTCACAGCCGCACAGGCCTCGTCACAGCCGCACAGGCCTCGTCACAGCCGCACAGGCCTCGTCACAGCCGCACAGGCCTCGTCACAGCCGCACAGTCCTCGTCACAGCCACACAGGCCTCATCACAGCCGCACAGGCCTCATCACAGTCCTCGTCACAGCCGCACAGGCCTCATCACAGTCCTCGTCACAGCCGCACAGGCCCCGTCACAGCCGCACAGTCCTCGTCACAGCCGCACAGACCTCATCACAGCCGCACAGGCCTCATCACAGTCCTCGTCACAGCCGCACAGGCCTCGTCACAGCCGCACAGGCCTCGTCACAGCCGCTGCCTCAGCCGCCTGAGCCTCGTCACAGCCGCACAGTCCTCGTCACAGCCGCACAGGCCTCGTCACAGCCGCACAGGCCTCGTCACAGCCGCACAGTCCTCATCACAGTCCTCGCACAGCCGCTGGGCCTCGTCCACAGCCGCGACAGGCCCTGCGTCACAGCCGCACAGTCCTCGTCACAGCCGCACAGGCCTCATCACAGTCCTCGTCACAGCCGCACAGGCCTCGTCACAGCCGCACAGGCCTCGTCACAGCCGCACAGGCCTCGTCACAGCCGCACAGGCCTCGTCACAGCCGCACAGTCCTCGTCACAGCCGCACAGGCCTCGTCACAGCCGCACAGGCCTCGTCACAGCCGCTCAGGCCTCGTCACAGCCGCACAGGCCGCACAGTCCTCGTCACAGCCGCGCAGGCCTCGTCACAAGCCGCTGCAGGCCTCGTCACAGCCGCACAGGCCTCGTCACAGCCGCACAGTCCTCGTCACAGGCCGCACAGTCCTCGTCACAGCCGCACAGTCCTCGTCACAGCCGCACAGGCCTCGTCACAGCCGCACAGGCCTCATCACACACAGAAATACTTCTCTTTATGTTACCATGTGGTCTGATAAGGCTTAAACTTTATATAGAAATGTTGAAGAAAGGTCACATGTTGCCATTCTACTTTATATCGATTCTTGTTCAAATAAACTTGTAGTTTTGATACTAGTTGACCAAATAAACCAAGAAAATATACCGGTACACATTTTAAGGATTAAATATATATATATATTTTTTTATATATTATAGTTTTTTGACCATCAAACCAGCCATTTTATGCACTGTAAAACCCCATAGAATCTCAGGACATTTAGCTCCCTGTGTAGACTGCATGACCTAAATAAATGCAGCATTCAGCAGTTCACTAATTACAACCAATCCTTCTGTGGGAGTTTGATTTGCTTGTTTGCTTGTTATGCACTCTCCTGAAGAAAGTGCTCCTGACCCCGGAGTGACCCCAGTGTGACCTCTGCAGCGAAGGCCCTCTGCTCCTGTTAGCCCTCTTTGTGCCGGTCCACATGTGCGCTCTGAGAGGCTGCTGAGGGCCCGCTGAGGGTCCGAGCGCTGCAGCTGGGAGCCATTACACCTGTCATAAAGTTTGACAAATGGTCCTGGAGAGGACACGAGCTGATTGGAGCAGACAGTGTTGTCATTAGGGTTGTGTGTACAGAAGAAAAGTGAAGCCGTGCAGCGGTTTGGAACAGACGGCTGATGGGCTGCAGTGTGCGGAGTATGCGGAGTGTGCGGCGTGTGCGGCGTGTGTGGAGTGTGCGGAGTGTACGGAGGCTGTGGAGTGTGTGGAGGCAGCGGAGTGTGCGGAGGCTGCAGAGTGTGGAGTGTGCGGAGGCTGCAGAGTGTGGAGTGTGCGGAGGCTGCAGAGTGTGGAGTGTGCGGAGGCTGCAGAGTGTGGAGTGTGCGGAGGCTGTGGTGTGTGCGGAGGCTGTGGAGTGTGCGGAGGCTGTGGAGTGTGCGGAAGCTGCGGAGTGTGGAGTGTGCGGAGGCTGTGGTGTGTGCGGAGGCTGTGGAGTGTGCGGAAGCTGCGGAGTGTGGAGTGTGCGGAGGCTGTGGAGTGTGGAGTGTGCGGAGGCTGCGGAGTGTGGAGTGTGCGGAGGCTGTGGAGTGTGCGGAGGCTGTGGAGTGTGCGGAGGCTGCGGAGTGTGGAGTGTGTGGAGGCTGCGGAGTGTGGAGTGTGCGGAGGCTGCGGAGTGTGCGGAGGCTGCGGAGGCTGTGGAGTGTGGAGTGTGCAGAGGCTGTGGAGTGTGCGGAGGCTGCGGAGTGTGGAGTGTGCGGAGGCTGTGGAGTGTGGAGTGTGCGGAGGCTGCGGAGTGTGGAGTGTGCGGAGGCTGTGGAGTGTGGAGTGTGCGGAGGCTGCGGAGTGTGGAGTGTGCGGAGGCTGTGGAGTGTGCGGAGGCTGTGGAGTGTGCGGAGGCTGTGGAGTGTGCGGAGGCTGCGGAGTGTGGAGTGTGCGGAGGCTGAGGCTGCGGAGTGTGCGGAGGCTGCGGAGGCTGTGGAGTGTGGAGTGTGCAGAGGCTGTGGAGTGTGCGGAGGCTGCGGAGTGTGCGGAGGCTGCGGAGTGTGCGGAGGCTGCGGAGTGTGCGGAGGCTGTGGAGTGTGGAGTGTGCGGAGGCTGTGGAGTGTGGAGTGTGCGGAGGCTGTGGAGTGTGGAGTGTGCGGAGGCTGTGGAGTGTGGAGTGTGCGGAGGCTGCGGAGTGTGGAGTGTGTGGAGGCTGCGGAGTGTGGAGTGTGCGGAGGCTGTGGAGTGTGGAGTGTGTGGAGTGTGTGGAGGCTGCGGAGTGTGGAGTGTGCGGAGGCTGCGGAGTGTGCGGAGGCTGCGGAGTGTGCGGAGGCTGCGGAGTGTGCGGAGGCTGTGGAGTGTGGAGTGTGCGGAGGCTGTGGAGTGTGCGGAGTGTGCGGAGGCTGCGGAGTGTGGAGTGTGCGGAGGCTGTGGAGTGTGCGGAGGCTGCGGAGTGTGCGGAGGCTGTGGAGTGTGTGGAGTGCGGAGTGTGCGGAGTGTGGAGTGTGCGGAAGCTGCGGAGTGTGGTGTGTGCGGAGGCTGTGGAGTGTGGAGTGTGGAGTGTGCGGAGGCTGCGGAGTGTGGAGTGTGCGGAGGCTGTGGAGTGTGGAGTGTGCGGAGGCTGCGGAGTGTGGAGTGTGCGGAGGCTGTGGAGTGTGCGGAGTGTGCGGAGAGTGTGGAGTGTGCGGAGGCTGCGGAGTGTGGAGTGTGCGGAGGCTGTGGAGTGTGGAGTGTGCGGAGGCTGTGGAGTGTGCGGAGGCTGTGGAGTGTGCGGAGGCTGCGGAGTGTGGAGTGTGCGGAGGCTGCGGAGTGTGCGGAGGCTGTGGAGTGTGGAGTGTGCGGAGGCTGTGGAGTGTGCGGAGTGTGCGGAGGCTGCGGAGTGTGGAGTGTGCGGAGGCTGTGGAGTGTGCGGAGGCTGTGGAGTGTGCGGAGGCTGTGGAGTGTGCGGAGGCTGTGGAGTGTGCGGAGGCTGTGGAGTGTGCGGAGGCTGTGGAGTGTGTGGAGTGTGGAGTGTGTGGAGTGTGCGGAGTGTGCGGAGTGTGCGGAGGCTGTGGAGTGTGCGGAGTGTGCGGAGTGTGGAGTGTGTGGAGGTTGTGGAGTGTGCGGAGTGTGCGGAGTGTGCGGAGTGTGAGGAGTGTGCGGAGTGTGCGGAGTGTGAGGAGTGTGCGGAGGCTGTGGAGTGTGTGGAGTGTGCGGAGTGTACGGAGGTTGTGGAGTGTGCGGAGGCAGCGGAGTGTGCGGAGTGTGCGGAGTGTGCGGAGTGTGCGGAGTGTGCGGAGTGTGCGGAGTGTGCGGAGTGTGCGGAGTGTGCGGAGTGTGCGGAGTGTGCGGAGTGTGTGGAGTGTGCGGAGTGTGTGGAGTGTGCGGAGTGTGCGGTGTGTGCGGAGGCTGTGGAGTGTGGAGTGTGCGGAGGCTGTGGAGTGTGCGGAGTGTGCGGAGGCTGTGGAGTGTGGAGTGTGCAGAGTGTGCGGAGTGTGCGGAGTGTGCGGAGGCTGCGGAGTGTGGAGTGTGTGGAGTGTGCGGAGTGTGCGGAGTGTGCGGAGTGTGCGGAGGCTGCGGTGTGTGTGGAGGCTGTGGAGTGTGGAGTGTGCGGAGGCTGCGGAGTGTGGTGTGTGGAGTGTGCAGAGTGTGCCGAGGCTGCGGAGTGTGGAGTGTGCGGAGGCTGTGGAGTGTGGAGTGTGTGGAGTGTGCGGAGGCTGCGGAGTGTGGAGTGTGCGGAGGCTGTGGAGTGTGCGGAGTGTGCGGAGGCTGTGGAGTGTGCGGAGGCTGTGGAGTGTGCGGAGGCTGTGGAGTGTGCGGAGTGTGCGGAGGCTGTGGGGTGTGCGGAGTGTGCGGAGGCTGTGGAGTGTGCGGAGGCTGTGGAGTGTGCGGAGGCTGTGGAGTGTGCGGAGTGTGCGGAGGCTGTGGAGTGTGTGGAGTGTGCCGAGGCTGCGGAGTGTGGAGTGTGCGGAGGCTGTGGAGTGTGCGGAGTGTGTGGAGTGTGGAGTGTGCGGAGGCTGCGGAGTGTGGAGTGTGCGGAGGCTGCGGAGTGTGGAGTGTGCGGAGGCTGCGGAGTGTGGAGTGTGCGGAGGCTGTGGAGTGTGCGGAGTGTGCGGAGAGTGTGGAGTGTGCGGAGTGTGCGGAGGCTGTGGAGTGTGCGGAGTGTGCGGAGGCTGTGGAGTGTGGAGTGTGCGGAGGCTGCGGAGTGTGGAGTGTGCGGAGGCTGTGGAGTGTGGAGTGTGCGGAGGCTGCGGAGTGTGGAGTGTGCGGAGGCTGTGGAGTGTGCGGAGTGTGCGGAGAGTGTGGAGTGTGGAGGTGTCGGAGGCTGGGGTGTGCGGGTGTGCGGAGGCTGCGGAGTGTGGAGTGTGCGGAGGCTGCGGAGTGTGGAGTGTGCGGAGGCTGCGGAGTGTGGAGTGTGCGGAGGCTGTGGAGTGTGCGGAGTGTGCGGAGAGTGTGGAGTGTGCGGAGGCTGCGGAGGCTGTGGAGTGTGGAGTGTGTGGACTGGTGCAGGACTTAAAGGATTCCTGCTGCTTTGCTCTTTCTCAAAGTCATCAAACATATACAAATATTTGCGACCCGTCTTAAAGATCATGCAGAGGCTGAAATGTTCTGACCAAGCACCTGACGCAGGGACGCTGCACTAAGACGCTTCATCGCCACATTTGGGGAAACAGTTTCAGAAAAGGATAGGATTTTAATTTCCTCTATTTATGATGAAAAATGTATGCCAATTTTCTTATCTAGTTTACTTTTTGTATCTAAAATGTCAGCCAAATTAAGCAAGAAATTTCAACCTGGCTCTATCCAATTGTAATTCTGGCAATTTATACACATAAATGCCTAAAATATGAAAACATTACATAATCGAGCGAGTAATATATTTTTATTTTATTTATTAAGGTAAGAATATTTCAGATGGATATCTCTAAATTTAAGATTTGTTCCTATTGACCCTCAGTGTCTTGCCTTAATTTAAACATTCGACTGAGAAATAAATGCCCTGTGGCCCCCTTCCCGTCTGCTGTCCTGCGTTCGCGCTCACAAACACTCTTCTTCATACACAAGTGTACTGCAGCACTAGAGGCAGGCTGGGTGAAGTGTCTTGCCTAAGCATACAACAGCAGTGTGCACTAGAGCCACTGTGGCCTCAGTACAGCGCTGGGTTTTCTCAGCAGTGTCTCATCCCAGCACTGACCAGACTCGGCCTGCTTAGCTTCGAGGGCTCTCTCTCTGGTGCGATCTAGTTCCTCGCAGAAACAATCCACACTTGCACGACTTTGGGAGTTCTCATAACCATGGCAGGTCTAACCACAAAATCAAACAGACCTCATTGACCTCGAATGGCCCGCCTGCAATTATTAAGATTGTAAGCAGATGTTCCGACGGCTCGGTTTCACAAAAACATGTGGTGAGGCGTTCAAGTGCGGGTACAAGCTGTGGTCACGGCGTGGGATGTTCCAGAGCTGAAACGTCTCAGAGTTTCACCTTCAGCCGGATGTTAACAGCCCACTTTATAGAAGCCAGGATGAAATGAGAAATGAAGTTGGAAAATAGTGATCATATCTTTACACTAGTGTAATGGAATAATCACATTTAACTAAGCCCTGCACCAACAGCAGGCACAAGGACAAAGTGACGCTGTTTTAAATTGGGCTAAAAACAGTAGCTACCATAGAACGTCTGTTTCAGTTCCACTGGGCCTCTACATACAGACACTTTAATGAATTAGATTTTTTAGTTTAATTTATTATTTCTACAGATCAAATTAAATACATTCATAAAATATGATTAATTGCTAAAGATAATCATCCAAAAGACTAGAGTAAACCATCCTCCATTTTCTATATGTTGTGAAAAAAGTGTTTTTTTGTTGTTTGTAACATGAACATAATTCTCTAAAGCTAAAAAAAAATCTGTAGATTAATTGCAATGTTACAGAATTGGCCAAATAACATTTAAAACACTGTTAACGGACCATATTCTTATTACTTTGCCTGGAATGGCATTAATGGCACAGTATGGCATTACGCTTGTACATCTCCATGGACAATGGCCAATAGAAACAGCTGTCATTGAATAAATACAAGAGAGAATAGAGTGTAAGGCTCACAGTGGTTATCGCTTCACCTGGAATGTACATCTGCAGATCCCCTCTAGAGAAGTCACATACGCTGCATTCATGTGATTCTTGAGAACTTGAGTTGTAAAATGCACATGAACGCTAATGCAAATCGGGAAAATACCTCAGGAACCTGGGTCAAAAGCTGCTGCCTGACATCCACCTGTCACTGCTGTGGAGATCAGCTCATTCATCATCAGGCCTCTGTCATTATCACTGACTCTTCATTTAGGAGTTTACTCCATCATAAGACGAACAGATCAGCAGAAGAAAGACCACAACTAGTGTTTAATGAATCTGTTGATTTGAATGGGACTTTGTTCTGACAGGTTGAACATGCGTGTGCCCAGCGACGTGGGTCTGGTGGCAGTGGCAGCTCGTCAAAGCCACGGTCGAGGTGAGTGTGTGTGTGTGTGTGTGTGTGTGTGTGTGTGTGTGTGTGTGTGTGTGTGTGTGTGTGTGTGTGTGTGTGTGTGTGTGTGTGTGTATTTATCACACTGTTGGGGACTTAAATCTGTACACTCTCTCATCACGAGGACCTGCCTGTCTTATGTGGAAGTATTTAGCATATGACAAATTTTGAACAACATGGTTTTAAGTGCAGAGACGGGTTAGAACAAACGTTCTGAATGTAACTATGGTCCTGTGAATCCTGGATGACCTCCAGAGGTGGACTGAATGATTCCTCATGCACGCACAAAGGGAATCATTCAGTCCACCTCTGGAGGTCAGCGAGGAAGAAATAGAACCGGCTATGGTTTGGCTTTAGGCTGAGGTTTGGCAAGTACTGAGCATCTGTCTTGTTCTTAAAGGGATGCTAAGCCAACATTTCTGGCTCTGTCTGTGTTTGTGTGTGTGACCCTTGTGTGGCCCCTGTGTGACCTCTGTGTGACCCATATATGACCCCTGTGTGCAGGCCGCAGCAAGAACGGCTGGCTCAGTCCTCTGGGCTGTGCTATGTTCACAGTCTGCCTGCAGGTGGAGCTGTCCTCTCGTTTGGGCCAGAGGATTCCCTTCCTGCAGCACCTGATGGCCCTGGCAGTGGTGGAGGCTGTGCGCACACTCCCTGGTTATGAGGTGACTCTACTCAAGGCTTGTTTAAGGAGGCTGAATATGCTTTGCTCTTTTGGTGTGTGTATAATTTATGATCTAAGTGCAATGAGCATTTTGTTCATTTTAAATTAAAATATTGATCTAAAATGAGTAATAAAAGCACCTACAACAGGGAGTATTGACTTTGGGTTGAGAACTGCAGAGCTGACTTACCCCTTAACAGTACGACGTCAGTTGTGTATGACCACTTTGAGGTCAAAAGTCACAGAGCAAAGTCCAGAGCTGTGGGCATGTGTGAGGGGAAATGAACAAGAGAGCCTCAAATGCAGAAACATGCAGAAACATCCTGATTGACAATGACTTTTGGATAAAAGTCGAAACGTCTCGATCTTCAAACAGCGTCCAGATGACGACCCCTGAAACCCTTTCTACGACACTCAGAATAATATTTCAACAGAGTTAATGATGAAGGGGAACTGGTTAAAAGTGCCAAAAAATTTTGCATCACATCCTTTAAGATCTCCTGAAGGTGAGAGAACGCTTCAGTGTGATTGTGCTTTTAGGACCTGGACCTCAGAGTGAAGTGGCCTAACGACATCTACCACAGCAGTGGACTGAAGCTGGGCGGAGTCCTGGTCACCTCCACTGTGCTGGGCTCCACCTTCCACCTGCTCGTAGGTACGTTGTGGTGACAAAAGAAGCTTGTCATCAGAGTTTACTGATCACCATGTAGTGCTTTGAGAAGCATGTGAAGAGTAAAGAGTTAAAGAGTTAAATGTGGCAAAGCGAGTGGAGATGTTAACAAAAATGTAGAATTATAGATCAACTTAAATAAATCACCCCTGGGGTTTATTTAACCTTGAAAACTAAATCTAAAGTTAAGGATACAGATTTGTTCTTGATTAAATAGACGCAAGATTCCAAAGTGTATCATTTATTTAACAATTTCTCATGACGACACTAAACTAAACAAACTGTAGGATCAAAACAAGGTGATTACACTTGAGACTACACTGAGACCTGGAGAGCAGAGGACAGTATCTACAGCTGTCCATTGGCCAGTGGGGACAGTTCACTAGTGTGACAAGACCCGCCCACATTCATAATGAAACATCATCAACAGCTCAAGTCAGAATACGGGCCTTTGCAGTCATCAGTAGTTCTTTGTATCTGTACATCAGTGTATTTAACCCACAGCACAGTCCAACCTCACAGCCGTCCTGCTCCTCTGTGTCCCTCAGGCTGTGGCTTCAACGTGAGCAACAGCAGCCCCACAGTTTGCATCAACGACCTGGTGCAGCGCCTCAACCAGGAGCAGGGGAGCAGCCTGGAAGCCCTGAGCACTGCCCAGCTCATCGCACGCTCCCTCAGCCGCCTGGAGGAGCTCATCGGCCTGTTCCAGAGAGAAGGCCCAGACGCCGTCCTGCCCACGTACTACAGCCGCTGGCTCCACAGGTCACAACCACACCCCACTCATTATTGGATTTGTTTTTAGCTAAAAGACAAAATATGACTTTCATACTGTTTGCAAGTGATACTGAAGAAGTGCACCTTATTTGAAAACAAACAAAACACTAAATATAAATGCTATTGTTTGTCTCTCCAGAACTTTTGGATTCAGTGAGTCATCTTTGTCATTGTTCAGATAGGCTGATAAATTAAATTTGTGTAATATGTTCCGCAAGAAAGAAATTAGGGAAGCCATTCTTTTAAACTAAGAAATAACCAGTTTGACTCACAAATATACCAAATTAAGTCTTTTAATACTTTCATGTTTTTCATAAAAAATAATGTCAAGATTTAATCATTTCATTTGTAAGCTTTTATTTATAAACTCAATCTAGTATATAGGTTTGGTAGTTTATTAGACCATGGCATTTTATGTGTAAAAACAGCCGGAATTGCACACCTTTGGGACATTTCAATCTAAAATGGACAGAACCAGGTTTACATTTTTTGTTTTGTTTAGTACACATTACAAAAAATGGACAGAGAGGTTTCTGGATTTCTTATTTCGTTTTTGACTAAACTAGATTTAACTGAAAATTGGCCCCAAAATTCCCCTAATTTTTCTGACTTAAAACTTTAATAAATCAGACTTAGAATTGGATATCAACAAATTCTTTTGTACGTTCTGTCAAAATCTTGTGAAGTACAAGATTGTACAGTTTGGTGTGTGGGATCTGCTTTAAGGCGGATCTTTATGTCTCTGTGGGAGAAAAATGCATTTGGAGAAAACGGTCTTTGAAGTTACAATGTCCCAGAGAAATCTATGGATGAAGTGGATTAAATTAAATAATAAAACATCTTTAGGAGCAGACTGGACATATTTGTTGGTTTGTAATGAAAGTTTATATGTGAGAACAAACTGACCAAAAAAAAAAAAGGGGTTTTGCAGTGTCTTGCTTTAATTACATTGTACTATATACATTTTTCAGCCCCACCGTAGTTAAGAATAACTTTATTAGACTGTTAAAAAATGAGATTACCAGGTTATAAATCAGTCAATGTATAATAACTGTGACAAGTTAAAAAAAATCACAATGTTTCCCCTCCCAATTTTTATGAAACCGAAAACTCCAGGGTTGCAACAGCAGAATTAGGAAGGAAAGGAAAACAGGAAAAAACAAGCCTTAAGCCTTATGTGCTTGTATTTTTCTGTCTTGGTGACCTCTGTGCCCCATGTGTCCCCCGTGTCTGCAGTGGGACCCGGGTGCGTCTGTGGAGCGAGGAGGGCCCCGAGGTGGACGTGGTGGGCCTGGACCAGAACGGCTTCCTGCAGGTGCACTGTCCCGAGCGCGGCCTGCTGTCCCTGGAGCCCGACGGCAACTCCTTCGACATGCTCAAGAACCTGCTGGTCATGAAGCGCCACTGAGACTGGGTCCGCCCACCCACAAGACGCAGGCCACACCCACAGGAGGGCGGAAAATGCCCATTTTGAGACTGTTTTCCAGGCATTTCGCTCTACGGCGCGGTTTAACTTTCTTTCAGTTTGCAGATAGTTAATGCTTAAACTCATGCGTTTTTGTATCATAACAGTACACAAGTCAGAGCTGTGCAGTTCATCAAATATTCATCGATATTAGTAGTGGGCGATATTGACAAAAATGAATACATCAGTATTTTTGTCTCGATGATGATATTCAGACTATATTTTTTCAGAGCATCAGAATGTGCTAAAATGTCTGTAAATGTCATGGTTGAGGTTCAGGTGTGGCACACATCATGACTGGACCATAGCGCTCCTTTAATGTCCACCTGCAGCACCAAATGCCGGGAGTTTAGCCCCAGCACAGTCTTCAGTCTTGTATATTACAGAAGATTATAGTCATATTGTATACATTTCTCTTTTATAAATAGACTGAAAATATAATGTATAATAAGTGTTTTTCTGTCATTCCTACTTATGATAATTTATTTTTATTGTATTGTTTATTTTGCAGATGCAATAAACAAGTCATTTGAAGCACTTTGTCAGATGTTGATTAAGAACAGGAACACGTGAGGCATTGTGTGTCAGATAAACATGCTTTAATATTCATTTCCATTTTTCTGAAGCTGAATACAAAATTAAATTAGACATTTTTAATTCTAAGAACAATATTATTGAAAATATATATATATTTTATTTATTTAGTATCAAAGCACATACATTTTTTACACTAATATGTTTTTTGATATTTATCATGAGGGCCAGTATTTCAAACAACACTGTGCCATTGTATTTCACCTAGATGCCCTTCCAGACAAGGCATAAGGATAAGAGAATAACTTTGATGAGATTTGATCATAAAATTATCCACATATTTATCTGATCATAACCCAGTCTGCTCCCGTCCAAAGGTCCCTCAGGTTTAGGTCTCAAATAGAATGATAATATTGTACAGCGGCACTGCACTCCAGTTTTCCCTCATCAGTAAAACATGACAGTGAGACCCATCTCCAGATCTAGGTTCTTTGTAATTATGACTAGTTTGGAGGATAGCACCTGTGGTAAATAAAGATCATAGTTTCACATCCAAAAGTTGCAATTTGTGAATACAAAAATAAAAGTTAAATGACGGGAAGTAGTGCTGAATTCTAAAACACAATCACTCTGTGATGTCATCAATAGGCGACGTACAGTTGAAAATACAGGTACAACGCAACAGACACATTTATTTGTCGGTTTGAACAAAAAGTGTTTAAAAGTTGTTGTAAAAGCTGTTACCAGGGAGTATTTATTGGCAATTGTGTAATTTATATGGATTGGCCCGTTTACAGTCTGGTTGCTAGGTTCCAGTTGTGCTTATGTTCAACCAGGAAGTAAGATTATAAATAGGCAAAATCTTAAATATAACATTCATTCATTCATTTTCTACCGCTTATTCCCGTTAGGGGTCGCGGGTGACTGGAGCCTATCCCAGTGACTTTGGGCCTTAGGCGGGGTACACCCTGGACAGTGGCCAACTTGCCGCAGGGCTAACACAGAGAGACAGACAAGGACAGACAACCATTCACTCTCACATTCATTCACTCGGGACAATTTAGAGTTCTCAATTAACCTCCACAGTCATGTCTTTGGACGGTGGGAGGAGCCGGAGAACCAGGAGAGAACCCACGGTAACACGGGGAGGACATGCAGACTCCACCCAGAGAGATCATGTGATGTTAGGGTGGTTCAGAATTCGAAACCACGATGTTGGGGTGGTCTGGGATTCGAACCCACGATCTCCTTATTGAGAGGCAGACGCTCTAGCCGCTCTGCCACCGTGCACCCCTAACCTTTCATGTGAACTTTATATTTTATTTTGATATTTTTCTTTATACACTGAAGTAAACACACAAAACAAACAGAAACATGAGGTCTCAAAGTGTGATGTCCTTTTCATGATAAAAAACAAGCTGCTTTTTCTTGCAACAAACAAAGGACTTCACAAAATCTGATCCTTAAATGATCTTCATGATCTTCCTGAAGGCTTGATTGAGTCTCTTAAGAGCCTTAGTGGTGGTCTATCTAAACAAGTCCACTTCAGCATGTCCCCTGAGGGCCCCTGTGAGTGTGTCGGTCCTGGGTAGCAGGGGCCAGTGCTCAGGGGCCTCTTTCTTCAGTCTGCTGCCAGGGGCCATCACGGAGCCTGCGGAAACAAACACCATGAGACCATGTGATGTGCTAAAAACATTCACCCAGCACACACTTTAGAGGTTCAGTATTTTTCATCACACTTTATTTTACATCACATTTTCCTCTCCCCCTCCTACATCCCATGTATCCTGTGCTCTTAAAAAAGTCCCCCCCAACAACATTGAGCCTGAGTCCAGAGGCAGATAGAGGACACGCATGAATGCTACAGTCAACAGTCAACGTCTGTTAAGACTCAGTTGTAACTCCACTTTAGTAGTTGTGCTTAAAATAGACACAATTCACCAGGAAATGTGTTAGAAGACTGAAGAAGATGAGTTTCCTTTTGAATCAACAGAGAGTTTCCCCCATCGCAGACCACGCCCCCCTAACTGTTTACACTTAACAATAATTTGTTCATTTATAGACATCCTGTGTAGCTTCTATTATGTACTGCACTACTACTACTGCTATTACAACTACCAGGCCAATTTATTAATATAAGAAAATACACAAGCTCAGGTGACACTAGGCAGGGCCAACTATTAACCTAACAAAGACAGGCCATTATCAGGGTCAGGTGACACTAGGCAGAGCAAACTATTAACCTGACAAAAACAGGCCATTATCAGCTTCAGGTGACACTAGGCAGGGCAAACTATTAACCTGACAAAAGCAGGCCATTATCAGGGTCAGGTGACACTAGGCAGGGCAAACAATTAACCAAACAAAAACAGGCTTCAGTGACTCCTCCCTGTAGGCAGGGCTCTCACAACTCAGAGTTGCGTATTAGCCAGAGTTCTCAGACCAGCTCACTGATTGACAAAGACTTCTGAATAGAAGCCGAAACTACCTACTTATCCATGATGTTCTTGTCCAGCATGTGGTTTTCACTTTTTAAAAATCAAGACACACATAGTAACCTCTTAACTAATTGTTAATGATCAACTTGGGTCTTTTAAATGCAGAGGTCCACAGTCAATCCTCTGTAGTAAAAGCATGTGATTTGGAGCTCATTCTTTGGACAGAGAAAAGTATAGCAAACATATTTCAGTTTTTTAAGGGCAAAGATGAATTATATAAATGTTTAGAACCAGGACGTTAATATTGAAAGGCATTAACACAAATTAAAATTGAAAAAAAAAAAGATCAATATGAGGATAAAAGAGGCACAGGGCTCTGTAGTGAGGCTACCTGAGCTGTCTCTGGCAGAGCTACTTCTCGGGTCGCATCGAGTACCAATGATGCACTGGGCCAGAGCAGAGACGGGCCCCGGGGACTCCCACTGCCTCGCACTGTCACTGCTCAGGGGCCCACACACCAGGGGACCGCAGGGGGCACGTCTCTGTCGGCCCATCGCAGAAGAGCTGGGGACGCCGCCGCTCTGCTGTGGAGACAAACCCAGAGAGGACACCGGACATGAAGGACAGGACAGACACTCGTACCAAGACCAAAAATATTATATTTGCACTGCATAATGAATTTAACATTATCCAAAGCCAATGCACGTCAGCTGCAGGAAACACAGGCCGCCATGAACTTAACTGAGCCACAGTGAACTGGTCCAAATGTGCCTTTTGTCTAGTGCTGCAAGGTGTTGTTGGAAGTAATTCTAGTGTCTCACCTTAAACAGTTGAACTTATGTACCTGAAAGCGGGGACATGTCCTCTCTTTGTCCCTCTTTGGCCTTGTCCTCTTGACCGCTGAGCTGTGGTGTGGGGGCGCTGGACTTTGGTCAGTGGACAGCCGGAGCTCTCTGGACTCCGGCTCACTGCACACACAAACACAAGGGTACACATAGAGGACAGTGGACACGGGGGACAGTGGACATGGCAGAAGGGAGACTAAGGATAACGGTCTTGAGAGACACCAGACACGACACAGGACTTGGAGAGAACGGTGGACACGAGGCACTGTGAGACTGACCTGAGGACGTGCTGGACGCTCACCACACAGTGCGGTCGGGACGCGCGGCTATTGTGGACGATGGTGGCGTAGCTCTGGACCCACACCCAGCCCCCGCTCTTGGACAGCAGCCGGTAGTACCTGCTGGTCACCTGGCCCTTCAGCAACACTGTACGTGGAAAAGGTTTGTACTGCACAGTGCAAAGGGAAACTAAAGTATGTACTTCACAGTGTAAAGGGAAAAAAGGTATGTAACTTACAGTGTAAAGGGAAACAAAAGTATGTGCTCCACCATTTAAAGGGAAAAAGTAAGTACTTCACAGTGTAAAGGGAAACTAAAGTATGTACTTCACCATGTAAAGGGAAACAAAGGTATGTACTTCACAGTGTAAAGGTAAACAAAAGTATGTGATCCACCGTTTAAAGGGAAACAAAAGTACTTCACAGTGCAAAGGGAAACTAAAGTATGTACTTCACAGTGTAAAGGGAAAGTAGGTATGTACTTCACAGTGTAAAGGGAAACTAAAGTATGTACTTCACAGTGTAAAGGGAAAGTAGGTATGTAACTTACAGTGTAAAGGGAAACAAAAGTATGTACTTCACAGTGTAAAGGGAAACAAAAGTATGTACTTCACAGTGTAAAGGGAAAGTAGGTATGTAACTTACAGTGTAAAGGGAAACAAAAGTATGTACTTCACAGTGTAAAGGGAAACAAAAGTATGTACTTCACAGTGTAAAGGGAAACAAAATTAAGTACTTCACAGTGTAAAGGGAAAAGAGGTATGTAACTTACAGTGTAAAGGGAAACTAAAATATGTACTTCACAGTGTAAAGGGAAACTAAAGTATGTGCTCCACCGTTTAAAGGGAAACAAAAGTACTTCACAGTGTAATAGGAAACTAAAGTATGTACTTCACAGTGTAAAGGGAAACAAAAGTAAGTACTTCACAGTGTAAAGGGAAAAGAGGTATGTAACTTACAGTGTAAAGGGAAACTAAAATATGTACTTCACAGTGTAAAGGAAAAGTAGGTATGTAACTTACAGTGTAAAGGGAAACTAAAGCATGTGCTCCACCGTTTAAAGGGAAACAAAAGTACTTCACAGTGTAAAGGGAAACAAAAGTATGTACTTCACAGTGTAAAGGGAAACAAAGGTATGTACTTCACAGTGTAAAGGTAAACAAAAGTATGTGCTCCACCGTTTAAAGGGAAACAAAAGTACTTCACAGTGTAAAGGGAAACAAAAGTATGTATTTCACAGTGTAAAGGTAAACATAAGTATGTACTTCACCATGTAAAGGGAAACAAAGGTATGTACTTCACAGTGTAAAGGGAAAAAAATTATGTAACTTACAGTGTAAAGGGAAACAAAAGTATGTGCTCCACCGTTTAAAGGGAAACAAAAGTACTTCACAGTGTAAAGGGAAACAAAAATAAGTATTTTTGCGGTGTAAAGGAAAAGAAAGGTTTGTACATCACAGTGTAAAGGGAAACAAAAGTATGTACTCCACAGTGTAAAGGGAAACAAAAGTGTGTACTCCACAGTGTAAAGGAAAACAAAAGTAAGTACTTCATAGTGTAAAGGTAAACAAAGGTTTCTACTTCACAGTGTAAAGGTAAACAAAGGTTTGTACTTCATAGTGTAACGGGAAACAAAGGTATGTACTTGAAAGTGTAGAGGTAAAAGTATGTACTTCAGAGTGTAAAGGTAAACACAAGCATGTACTTCACAGTGTAAAGGTTGTAAAGGTAAACAAAACTATGTATTTCAGAGTGTAAAGGTAAACAAAAGTGTGTGCATTAGTGTGTAAAGATAAACACAAGTGTGTACTTCAGAGTGAAAAGGTAAACAAAAGTATGTACTTCAGAGTGTAAAGGTAAACAAAAGTATGTACTTCAGAGTGTAAAGGTGAACTAAAGTGTGTACTTCAGAGTGTAAAGGTAAACAGTGGGACGTACGCAGCTGGTGGGCCTGGCGCAGGGGAAGCACATCTGTCAGGTGCACCAGCTCATACAAACTCCTGTCCAGAAGGTCCTCAGGCTGGAACCCTGTCAACACCGACACCCTGGGGACATGAGATAGAGGACAGGCCCTGAGAAGGAGACATAGGACAATCACCGGGCAGGAGACAGAGGACAGACGCTGAGCAGGAGACAGAGGACAGACACTGAGCAGGAGACAGAGGACAGACACTGAGCAGGAGACAGAGGACAGACACTGAGAAGGAGACAGAGGACAGACACTGAGCAGGAGACAGAGGACAGACACCGAGCAGGAGACAGAGGACAGACACTGGGCAGGAGACAGAGGACAGACACTGAGCAGGAGACAGAGGACAGACACTGAGAAGGAGACAGAGGACAGACACTGAGCAGGAGACAGAGGACAGACACTGAGCAGGAGACAGAGGACAGACACTGAGCAGGAGACAGAGGACAGACACTGAGCAGGAGACAGAGGACAGACACTGAGCAGGAGACAGAGGACAGACACTGAGCAGGAGACAGAGGACAGACACTGAGCAGGAGACAGAGGACAGACACTGAGCAGGAGACAGAGGACAGACACTGAGCAGGAGACAGAGGGACAGACACTGAGCAGGAGACAGAGGACAGACACTGTGCAGGAGACAGAGGACAGACACTGAGCAGGAGACAGAGGACAGACACTGAGCAGGAGACAGAGGACAGACACTGAGCAGGAGACAGAGGACAGACACTGAGCAGGAGACAGAGGACAGACACTGAGCAGGAGACAGAGGACAGACACTGAGAAGGAGACAGAGGACAGACACTGAGCAGGAGACAGAGGACAGACACTGAGCAGGAGACAGAGGACAGACACTGAGCAGGAGACAGAGGACAGACACTGAGCAGGAGACAGAGGACAGACACTGAGCAGGGAGACAGAGGACAGACACTGAGCAGGAGACAGAGGACAGACACTGAGCAGGAGACAGAGGACAGACACTGAGCAGGAGACAGAGGACAGACACTGAGCAGGAGACAGAGGACAGACACTGAGCAGGAGACAGAGGACAGACACTGAGCAGGAGACAGAGGACAGACACTGAGCAGGAGACAGAGGACAGACACTGAGCAGGAGACAGAGGACAGACACTGAGCAGGAGACAGAGGACAGACACTGAGCAGGAGACAGAGGACAGACACTGAGCAGGAGACAGAGGACAGACACTGAGCAGGAGACAGAGGACAGACACTGAGCAGGAGACAGAGGACAGACACTGAGCAGGAGACAGAGGACAGACACTGAGCAGGAGACAGAGGACAGACACTGAGCAGGAGACAGAGGACAGACACTGAGCAGGAGACAGAGGACAGACACTGAGCAGGAGACAGAGGACAGACACTGAGCAGGAGACAGAGGACAGACACTGAGCAGGAGACAGAGGACAGACACTGAGCAGGAGACAGAGGACAGACACTGAGCAGGAGACAGAGGACAGACACTGAGCAGGAGACAGAGGACAGACACTGAGCAGGAGACAGAGGACAGACACTGCGCAGGAGACAGAGGACAGACACTGAGCAGGAGACAGAGGACAGACACTGAGCAGGAGACAGAGGACAGACACTGAGCAGGAGACAGAGGACAGACACTGAGCAGGAGACAGAGGACAGACACTGAGCAGGAGACAGAGGACAGACACTGAGCAGGAGACAGAGGACAGACACTGAGCAGGAGACAGAGGACAGACACTGAGCAGGAGACAGAGGACAGACACTGAGCAGGAGACAGAGGACAGACACTGAGCAGGAGACAGAGGACAGACACTGAGCAGGAGACAGAGGACAGACACTGAGCAGGAGACAGAGGACAGACACTGAGCAGGAGACAGAGGACAGAC
>CM033637.1:715350-752850 GCA_019453435.1 Rhinogobius similis | reverse complement strand
ATCTGTTTTTTCAATCAGTTAATCCACTTCAGTTCTGACCAAAAATACAAAATTGTATTTTTTAAAAAGTTGTAATTTTAATATACTGTGTATAGTTTATAAACTTTTCACATTTCTTTTGTTCTGAAGAGGGGAAAACACAAATGATCAGGAAATCACAATTGTACAGTGTCATTGCAGCGCAATCAAACACACTAGAATGGAAGTCAATGGAGTAGAACAAGTGGGAGAAAAACAAAAGACGTTTTGGCACAAAAACATCAAAGCCAGTGTTTTTAGTAATCTTTGACCAAAACTGTAATAAAAGGTAAAAACTAATTCCGCCTATTGATATTTTATATATATATTTTTAAAAGCGATTTTGTGTGATATTTTGTGGTACCTTTGTGAATCTACTTACAATAAAAAAAAATGAAGTCTTGGACACTTTTTTTGAAATGTATTATTTTGGGGCAGAACAGACGTGGGTTAACAGAATTAAGATGAAAAACGTTGAAAAATATATTTACTACAAAATGTATACAACCGTCAAAAATGTGGAGTAAAAGGGCACTAACAGGAAAAAACTAAATCCTGCTCCTGCAAAAAAATGCTGTTACTAAGCTTTGACTGTAATGAAAACACCTTCAGCCTAGAGTCATATTTTATATGAAAAACATGCCATTTATTTTCAGCACCTTTTGATTTGATTGACCTTGGGCTTATTATTATTATTATTATTATTATTTATTATTCAAATATAGTATTTTAGTCAAAACAGAAGTGGATTAACAAAATAAAGCAAAAAGTTAAAAATAATAATAATAATAATAAGATTGTAGTATTGTTTGTATTGTTTCACAGTCCTGTTCTGTAACATTTCAAATTGATTTGATTTTAATGACATATGGATCAAACTAAGGTTTGTAACCAAACATCCACGTATCTCTGAACAGTAGACATTACGGCTTTAAGCGTGAAAAATGGAGTAAAGCTCCGTAACAGGTCACAAGAGTTAATGTTCATCGTTTGGCCCAAAGTCACTGTAGCTGCCGTGAAATCATCCACTGCATGTGAGTGACCCTGCGCACGGCTCACACCCGTGGATCATCCACACAGGAGCTCATCCAGGTATTTCTGAACCTGAATGAGGAGCGCACAGACACATGACTCTTCTATTGTTCTAATATCTTCATCACTAATATTCATCATTTCATGGGACTTCATCCAAACGAAGAGTTTAATTCCAACTGCAATGACTCACGTGTACGTGTAGCTCTGGACCTGTGCTTCAGCAGGTCCTACAGTGTTAGACTTTGATGTCTCTGTCCTCATGACTTTGAACAGACTGATAAATACAGACATTTTTGATTAAAATGATAGCTCAACACTTGCCTATGGCTGTTAGCCTGTTTGAGCCTATTTCTGTCTGATAATGAGTGAATACCGTGCGTGAAGAGCGTCCTGATGCGCAGGTAGCTGCTGCTCAGGCGGATGATGGAGGCCTTGTCCAGCTGAGAGGTGATGGCCGCGGGCAGAGGCAGCAGCCTGGCCAGCGCGTACAGCTCTCCGTTCTCCTTCTCCCGCCGCGTCTTCGCCGCGTTCTTGGACTTCTCCTTCATCTCAGCTCCACGTGCACAGTCTGTGAGGAATCATCACGTCCATGATCCAAACGGAGAGAAACTCAGACCTGAGTGAGCTCTGTGCGCTCTGTGCCCGAGTCTGAGGCTCTGGGGGCCCCGGGCTCCTCTGACCCCCCCGGGGGCGTGAGTCAGCGGGCTCCTCCCGTTGGATCCGAACCTAATTTACACGTAGCCTTTCTTCGGTCAGAGGAAACAGTTTGGCTCAGGGGTAAACCCGGCCGAAGCTGAACGTGACAGCGGCCTTTTGTGTCCATTGTCCAAAGCACAACATTCATCAAATACATTCATTCAAATACATTTAAAATAAGTATACTCTGCACCTGGATCCATTTGTATTTAAAATAGGCCTGGAGTGGATGTTGGTTGACTGAAATGTCAAGTTTTAACTTTGTAGACCACTTAAATGACGTTAAACAGCAGAGTTTAGCTGGATGTTGTAATAGGTCTAATTACACTCACCAGTCACTGTAGTTTGTTTGTTCACGCAGACATTTGGTTGTGTATAAAGCACAGTGTGAGTCTAAAGGCAGTGCACAGGACACAGGAGGACAGGGTGAATGTGAGGAGGACCTCAGTCCTGTGAGGCCTGTCTGAATCACCTTACAGTCACTATTTGTCACATAAACCAACAAAACTAAAAGGAACTAAACATAACTCAGATGATCACTGGAGCACCATGTGGTTTACGCAGTTCAAAAAATGTCCAATCAAAAAATGAAGTCCCAGCAGGTGACCACCTTTGTATCCTCGGTGTCCCATGGACTAAACCAAAAACAATAATTAAAAAAAAAGAGAGATTAAGCTAAACAAATAACAAAATATAATAAATATGAATATAGCAAAAACATAACAAACTAAATATACACTATAAACTAAAAAATGCAAAAACAAAGCACAAACAATTACCAAACTAATTAACTAAATTTCAAAATAAATAAAATAGAAAAATAGCTGCTACAGACATTCATAAAGTGCAGGCTTAAAGACTGCGTGTGGGGAAAGCCAGGGCGCAGTTTTTACATTTGTCTGCTTTTACCTCCGCCATCTGGACTTCCTCCATTAAACCTAAAGTATGATCAGAAAAAGACTCCTGACCACTAGAGGGCAGCGTGAGCCTCGTGTGACTCCTGAGTGTGTGACAGAAGCAGAGCGCGCCTCACGTGGAGCTGCAGGAGCTGCTGTGTGTTCCGTGTCAGAGTTCTGCAGGTTTGTACTGTTCCTGCTCCCGGTGGACGTGCTTTACATGTGCGCGTAATTGGCACCAAGCGCGGCACAGACTGTGCCACAGACTGTACCAAAGGCGGTGCCACAGACTGTGCCATTGCGCGCATGAAAGTGAATCCCGGTTAAGCTGTGTTGTTTTGCTTTGGCACGTTGGAGACTTTACGCACACTAAAAAGACTTTACGCACACGTGGGGCGTTTATGACAAAGCTCCATCCCTGTGTTTCTCAAACTGTGGTGTGCAGCATACTTAAAGTGGCACTCTAGTCGTTTGGACTCCTGTAATGTTAGAAGTATGGGCTGCAGTCTGTCCTGGTCCTCTGTTAGTGTTGTCCTGGTCCTCCGTTAGTCCTGTCCCGGTCCTCTGTTAGTCCTGTCCCGGTCCTCTGTTAGTCCTGTCCTGGTCTTCTGTTAGTCCTGTCCTGGTCCTCTGTTAGTGTTGTCCTGGTCCTCTGTTAGTGTTGTCCTGGTCCTCTGTTAGTCCTGTCCTGGTCCTCTGTTAGTCCTGTCCTGGTCCTCTGTTAGTCCTGTCCTGGTCCTCTGTTAGTCCTGTCCTGGTCCTCTGTTAGTCCTGTCCTGGTCCTCTGTTAGTCCTGTCCTGGTCCTCTGTTAGTGTTGTCCTGGTCCTCTGTTAGTGTTGTCCTGGTCCTCTGTTAGTCCTGTCCTGGTCCTCTGTTAGTGTTGTCCTGGTCCTCTGTTAGTCCTGTCCTGGTCCTCTGTTAGTCCTGTCCTGGTCCTCTGTTAGTGTTGTCCTGGTCCTCTGTTAGTCCTGTCCTGGTCCTCTGTTAGGTCTGTCCTGGGCCTGTCCTGGTCCTCTGTTAGTCCTGTCCTGGTCTTCTGTTAGTCCTGTCCTGGTCCTCTGTTAGTGTTGTCCTGGTCCTCCGTTAGTGTTGTCCTGGTCCTCCGTTAGTCCTGTCCCGGTCCTCTGTTAGTCCTGTCCCGGTCCTCTGTTAGTCCTGTCCTGGTCTTCTGTTAGTCCTGTCCTGGTCCTCTGTTAGTGTTGTCCTGGTCCTCTGTTAGTCCTGTCCTGGTCCTCTGTTAGTCCTGTCCTGGTCCTCTGTTAGTCCTGTCCTGGTCCTCAGTTAGTCCTGTCCTGGTCCTCTGTTAGTCCTGTCCTGGTCCTATGTTAGTCCTGTCCTGGTCCTCTGTTAGTCCTGTCCTGGTCCTCTGTTAGTCCTGTCCTGGTCCTCTGTTAGTCCTGTCCTGGTCCTCTGTTAGTCCTGTCCTGGTCCTCTGTTAGGTCTGTCCTGGTCCTCTGTTAGTCCTGTCCTGGTCTTCTGTTAGTCCTGTCCTGGTCTTCTGTTAGTCCTGTCCTGGTCTTCTGTTAGTCCTGTCCTGGTCCTCAGTCCTGTCCTGGTCCTCTGTTAGTCCTGTCCTGGTCTTCTGTTAGTCCTGTCCTGGTCCTCTGTGAGTCCTGTCCTGGTCCTCTGTTAGGTCTGTCCTGGTCCTCTGTTAGTCCTGTCCTGGTCCTCTGTGAGTCCTGTCCTGGTCCTCTGTTAGGTCTGTCCTGGTCCTCTGTTAGTCCTGTCCTGGTCTTCTGTTAGTCCTGTCCTGGTCTTCTGTTAGTCCTGTCCTGGTCTTCTGTTAGTCCTGTCCTGGTCCTCTGTTAGTCCTGTCCTGGTCTTCTGTTAGTCCTGTCCTGGTCTTCTGTTAGTCCTGTCCTGGTCCTCTGTTAGGTCTGTCCTGGTCCTCTGTTAGTCCTGTCCTGGTCCTCTGTTAGGTCTGTCCTGGTCCTCTGTTAGTCCTGTCCTGGTCCTCTGTTAGTCCTGTCCTGGTCCTCTGTTAGTCCTGTCCTGGTCCTCTGTTAGTCTTGTCCTGGTCCTCTGTTAGTCTTGTCCTGGTCTTCTGTTAGTCCTGTCCTGGTCTTCTGTTAGTCCTGTCCTGGTCCTCTGTTAGTCCTGTCCTGGTCCTCTGTTAGTCCTGTCCTGGTCCTCTGTTAGTCCTGTCCTGGTCCTCTGTTAGGTCTGTCCTGGTCCTCTGTTAGTCCTGCCCTGGTCTTCTGTTAGTCCTGTCCTGGTCTTCTGTTAGTCCTGTCCTGGTCTTCTGTTAGTCCTGTCCTGGTCTTCTGTTAGTCCTGTCCTGGTCTTCTGTTAGTCCTGTCCTGGTCCTCTGTTAGGTCTGTCCTGGTCCTCTGTTAGTCCTGTCCTGGTCCTCTGTTAGGTCTGTCCTGGTCCTCTGTTAGTCCTGTCCTGGTCCTCTGTTAGTCCTGTCCTGGTCCTCTGTTAGGTCTGTCCTAGTCCTCTGTTAGGTCTGTCCTGGTCCTCTGTTAGTCCTGCCCTGGTCTTCTGTTAGTCCTGTCCTGGTCCTCTGTTAGTCCTGTCCTGGTCCTCTGTTAGTCCTGTCCTGGTCCTCTGTTAGTCCTGTCCTGGTCCTCTGTTAGTCCTGTCCTGGTCCTCTGTTAGTCCTGTCCTGGTCCTCTGTTAGGTCTGTCCTAGTCCTCTGTTAGTCCTGTCCTGGTCCTCTGTTAGTCCTGTCCTGGTCCTCTGTTAGTCCTGTCCTGGTCCTCTGTTAGTCCTGTCCTGGTCCTCTGTTAGTCCTGTCCTGGTCCTCTGTTAGTCCTGTCCTGGTCCTCTGTTAGTCCTGTCCTGGTCCTCTGTTAGTCCTGTCCTAGTCCTCTGTTAGGTCTGTCCCGGTCCTCTGTTAGTCCTGTCCTGGTCCTCTGTTAGTCCTGTCCTGGTCCTCTGTTAGTCCTGTCCTGGTCCTCTGTTAGTCCTGTCCTGGTCCTCTGTTAGTCCTGTCCTGGTCCTCTGTTAGTCCTGTCCTGGTCCTCTGTTAGTCCTGTCCTGGTCCTCTGTTAGGTCTGTCCTAGTCCTCTGTTAGGTCTGTCCTGGTCCTCTGTTAGTCCTGTCCTGGTCCTCTGTTAGTCCTGTCCTGGTCCTCTGTTAGTCCTGTCCTGGTCCTCTGTTAGGTCTGTCCTAGTCCTCTGTTAGGTCTGTCCTGGTCCTCTGTTAGTCCTGTCCTGGTCCTCTGTTAGTCCTGTCCTGGTCCTCTGTTAGGTCTGTCCTGGTCCTCTGTTAGTCCTGTCCTGGTCCTCTGTGAGTCCTGTCCTGGTCCTCTGTTAGGTCTGTCCTGGTCCTCTGTTAGGTCTGTCCTAGTCCTCTGTTAGGTCTGTCCTGGTCCTCTGTTAGGTCTGTCCTAGTCCTCTGTTAGGTCTGTCCTGGTCCTCTGTTAGTCCTTGGCTTGTCCTGTGTCAGACTTGACTTAATGCTAGTTTAACCCTGTCCTGTCCAGAGTCAGTGCTGGTTTAGTTCTAGTTTAGCTCTGGGTTTGTCAAGATGTCACTTAATTCTAACAAACATTTTCTGTGGTGATGACTGGCTAGAGGTCAAAGGTCTCCAATCATAGACACACTGGTCCTGGGCCCTAGAGGAAAATATGCTTTAATTCATTACTCCATACTCCTGGTCCATTTTAAAACACACGTACAAAAATGAATAGTTATATTTTAATAGAAACCATTCCAATGTCCCACATCTGCAGCTGTGACGTACTGCTTTGTAAAAGCGAGGCACATTCAGCCCACAAACACAAGTGCACATTAGAGTTATTGGTACAGCTTTTAACGTAAAGAACACATATTATGCTAAATGTACTTTTTTCCTTCTTCTTTTTTTAAACTTGTAACGATGTTGTACAATTGGGCACAGAGAAGAGGACAGTACATTGAAATGTTGATGATACTGTGAATGTTGTTTTGAAGATTTGCAAAATTAGAATATTGAGTATATCACACCTGTGTGGTTCCCTGCAGATCACAATGCCAAAGAAAAGCAAACACGCAGTAAAAAGAAGCAATGCCCCGGAGGAAGAGGAGCAGACGGTGCTTCCTCCTAAACGCGCGGCTGAAGTGGAGTGTCCGTTGCGTTTCCAGAGCCCCGCGGAGCTCTTCGCCAGCCTCATCTCCCCGCTGAGCCCGGGGCAGTTCTTCTCGGAGCACTGGGAGCAGAAGCCGGTGCACCTGAGCAGGGACGAGCCCGCCGTGGCCCGGTACTACCGCTCTCTGTTCAGCCTCTGCGACCTGCCCGACCTGTGCGCGCGAGGCCTGGAGTACTACCACGACGTCAACGCGGTCCGCTGCGTCAACGGCAAGAAGAAAGTCCTCAACAAGGCGGGGAAAGTGAAGTTTGAAGCACTCAACAAGCTCATCACGCAGAGTAAAGCCACGGTCCAGTTCCACCAGCCGCAAAGGTTCAAGGTGAGAGTGCACAGAAACAACAACAAGTGAACAAATAAGCATTAAGCTACAAGGCTAAAAATGTCATATAAGCTGTTTAGAGAATGGTCGCAACCATTAATCATCCAATGGTGAAAAAATTATCGGTAATAATCATGATAATCATTCTGTTTGGTTAATAAATTAGAATGTGTCCGTGCATAACAGAAATAATCTTTTGACTGTTGACTCCTAAAATAATCATCCATTGCGTGTTTCTTTCAGGACGAGCTGTGGCACATCCAGGAGAAACTGGAGAGTTTCTTTGGCGCTCTGGTCGGCTCCAACGTGTACATGACCCCGGCGGACTCCCAGGGCCTGCCCGCACACTACGACGACGTCGAGGTAACACTACGTACTCCTTAAAGAAGACCTGTTATGATTTTGTAAGGAAGTAATACTTTAGAATACATGTAGATTATGGTTTTAAACTTTGTTCATTGTAAACTGTAAATTTGCTCTAAAACATCTTAATAATAGAAAGTCCATTTGTCTAAAATTAAAATAACTCCTCCCACTACAACCAATCATTCACGCATGCATCACATTCCCACTGGGCCAGTGTTTTTCATTCTTTTTTGAATCACGGCAACACAAACACAACCTACCAAAGCATTACAAAATCAGGCCATTTAGTAAAAAAATGTGGCAAATATTGTCCTTTCCACTATCTTTAAAATTGGCAATAGTGATTGTTTTGCTTTCTTTTTGGGGACAGAAGTATGTTCAAGATTGTTGTTCAGTTAAATCCATTTGTGAATCCAAACTGGAATTTTTTTCAAGGAACACTTGACAATACCTCAAGGCACACTAGTGTTCCCCGGCACACTGGTTGAAAATCAAGGCACTGGGCAGTGTGTGTGAAGTGTCGCCTCGAAAGTGAAAACTGAGAACTGAACTGTTCTGAGTACTTTAGCCTCAAACAGAGGACAACACAGGATCAAATCTGCTAAATGTAATCAGAGTACATCTTTGAAAACTTTTAAAACTCTGACTATACACATGGTGTGTGTCTGTCTGTCTGTGTGTGTGCGCATGCGTGTGTCTATGTGTCTATGTGTGTGTGCGTGTGCGTGTGTGTGTCTGTGTGTATGTGTGCGTGTGTGTGTGTCTGTGTGTATGTGCGTGTGCGTGCGTGTGTGTGTATGTGCGTGTGCGTCTCTGTGTGTGTGTGTGTGTGTGTGTGCGTGCGTGCGTGTGTGTGCTTCTCTGTGTGTGTGTGTGTGCGTCTGTGTGTGCGTGTCTGTGTGTATGTGCGTGTGTGTGTGCGTCTCTGTGTGTGTGTGTGTGTGTGTGCGTGCGTGCGTGTGTGTGCTTCTCTGTGTGTGTGTGTGTGTGTGTGTGTGTGTGTGTGTGTGTGTGTGTGTGTTTGTGTCTCTGTGTATGTGTGTGTGTGTGTGTGTGTGTATCTGTGTGTCAGGTGTTCATCCTGCAGCTGGAGGGGCAGAAGCACTGGCGTCTTTACACCCCCACAGTGCCCCTGGCATCCGACTACAGCCTGGTGCCCGAGGACCAACTGGGGAGCCCCAGCCACGACATCCTGCTCAAGGTACAGACCCGCCCTGCTGTCCAACAGAACAAACACCTCTGACACTGAGAGGGACAAGTGTTACTCGGATGTGTGTAAAAAGAATCTGTAAAAAACATTTTCACTTCATTTAATTTCTCTAAAAAAAAACTTTTGTGCCGCCATCCATCGTCCTGCTCCAAATGTTAGGGAGGAAAGTATGAAGTTATTTCTTCACGTTGGCTGCACTGAACCAGAGCACAGGTTCATTCTCAGAGTGTTCAGTGCTTCACCTTTTCTACAACGGCAAAGACAGCAGCTCATAAAAAAAGTACAATAACTCACAATAACATCTGACGTTCTACTTGTTATTGCCTATGTGTGACAAAAGAGCAACAAAAGCGAGAAAAGACTCTTTGGCCTTCAAAATACGAACACTGTGTTCTACCGCCTGGTGTGTTCATGTCGTATGGTGTCATGCTCTGCGGCTGTGGATGCTTCATGCTGTAATCGTTCAAAGCATCGCACTCTACAGTCGCTGATGTCAGTTTATTTATTAAGTACCTTTCTGGCCTTATTTCCTCCGTCAGATCTTTTTTCTTTGAACCAGTGAACATTAAAAGAACATTAAATGGACCTGAACAAAATGATGAAGGAGCTGCTGTTTTTCAGTTTGATGATAATCAGAAGATACTGAGATGAAACTGATCTCTTTCAGGAGGGAGACTTACTGTACTTTCCAAGAGGAACGATCCACCAGGCCAACACCCTGCCTGAAGACCACTCCACCCACCTGACCCTCAGCACCTACCAGAACATGTAGGCCCCACCCACCTGACCCTCAGCACCTACCAGAACATGTAGGCCCCACCCACCTGACCCTCAGCACCTACCAGAACATGTAGGCCCCACCCACCTGACCCTCAGCACCTACCAGAACATGTAGGCCCCACCCACCTGACCCTCAGCACCCACCAGAACATGTAGGCCCCACCCACCTGACCCTCAGCACCCACCAGAACATGTAGGCCCCACCCACCTGACCCTCAGCACCTACCAGAACATGTAGGCCCCACCCACCTGACCCTCAGCACCTACCAGAACATGTAGGCCCCACCCACCTGACCCTCAGCACCTACCAGAACATGTAGGCCCCACCCACCTGACCCTCAGCACCCACCAGAACATGTAGGCCCCACCCACCTGACCCTCAGCACCCACCAGAACATGTAGGCCCCACCCACCTGACCCTCAGCACCCACCAGAACATGTAGGCCCCACCCACCTGACCCTCAGCACCTACCAGAACATGTAGGCCCCACCCACCTGACCCTCAGCACCACCAGAACATGTAGGCCCCACCCACCTGACCCTCAGCACCCACCAGAACATGTAGGCCCCACCCACCTGACCCTCAGCACCCACCAGAACATGTAGGCCCCACCCACCTGACCCTCAGCACCTACCAGAACATGTAGGCCCCACCCACCTGACCCTCAGCACCCACCAGAACATGTAGGCCCCACCCACCTGACCCTCAGCACCACCCCAACCATGTAGGCCCCACCCACCTGACCCTCAGCACCTACCAGAACATGTAGGCCCCACCCACCTGACCCTCAGCACCTACCAGAACATGTAGGCCCCACCCACCTGACCCTCAGCACCTACCAGAACATGTAGGCCCCACCCACCTGACCCTCAGCACCTACCAGAACATGTAGGCCCCACCCACCTGACCCTCAGCACCTACCAGAACATGTAGGCCCCACCCACCTGACCCTCAGCACCCACCAGAACATGTAGGCCCCACCCACCTGACCCTCAGCACCACCAGAACATGTAGGCCCCACCCACCTGACCCTCAGCACCTACCAGAACATGTAGGCCCCACCCACCTGACCCTCAGCACCTACCAGAACATGTAGGCCCCACCCACCTGACCCTCAGCACCCACCAGAACATGTAGGCCCCACCCACCTGACCCTCAGCACCCACCAGAACATGTAGGCCCCACCCACCTGACCCTCAGCACCCACCAGAACATGTAGGCCCCACCCACCTGACCCTCAGCACCTACCAGAACATGTAGGCCCCACCCACCTGACCCTCAGCACCACCAGAACATGTAGGCCCCACCCACCTGACCCTCAGCACCTACCAGAACATGTAGGCCCCACCCATCTGACCCTCAGCACCCACCAGAACATGTAGGCCCCACCCACCTGACCCTCAGCACCCACCAGAACATGTAGGCCCCACCCACCTGACCCTCAGCACCTACCAGAACATGTAGGCCCCACCCACCTGACCCTCAGCACCCACCAGAACATGTAGGCCCCACCCACCTGACCCTCAGCACCACACAGAACATGTAGGCCCCACCCACCTGACCCTCAGCACCTACCAGAACATGTAGGCCCCACCCACCTGACCCTCAGCACCTACCAGAACATGTAGGCCCCACCCACCTGACCCTCAGCACCTACCAGAACATGTAGGCCCCACCCACCTGACCCTCAGCACCCACCAGAACATGTAGGCCCCACCCACCTGACCCTCAGCACCTACCAGAACATGTAGGCCCCACCCACCTGACCCTCAGCACCCACCAGAACATGTAGGCCCCACCCACCTGACCCTCAGCACCACCAGAACATGTAGGCCCCACCCACCTGACCCTCAGCACCTACCAGAACATGTAGGCCCCACCCACCTGACCCTCAGCACCTACCAGAACATGTAGGCCCCACCCACCTGACCCTCAGCACCTACCAGAACATGTAGGCCCCACCCACCTGACCCTCAGCACCTACCAGAACATGTAGGCCCCACCCACCTGACCCTCAGCACCTACCAGAACATGTAGGCCCCACCCACCTGACCCTCAGCACCCACAGAACATGTAGGCCCCACCCACCTGACCCTCAGCACCACCAGAACATGTAGGCCCCACCCACCTGACCCTCAGCACCTACCAGAACATGTAGGCCCCACCCACCTGACCCTCAGCACCTACCAGAACATGTAGGCCCCACCCACCTGACCCTCAGCACCTACCAGAACATGTAGGCCCCACCCACCTGACCCTCAGCACCTACCAAAACATGTAGGCCCCACCCACCTGACCCTCAGCACCTACCAGAACATGTAGGCCCCACCCACCTGACCCTCCGCACCCACCAGAACATGTAGGCCCCACCCACCTGACCCTCAGCACCCACCAGAACATGTAGGCCCCACCCACCTGACCCTCAGCACCTACCAGAACATGTAGGCCCCACCCACCTGACCCTCAGCACCCACCAGAACATGTAGGCCCCACCCACCTGACCCTCAGCACCCACCAGAACATGTAGGCCCCACCCACCTGACCCTCAGCACCCACCAGAACATGTAGGCCCCACCCACCTGACCCTCAGCACCCACCAGAACATGTAGGCCCCACCCACCTGACCCTCAGCACCTACCAGAACATGTAGGCCCCACCCACCTGACCCTTAGCACCCACCCAGAACATGTAGGCCCCACCCACCTGACCCTCAGCACCTACCAGAACATGTAGGCCCCACCCACCTGACCCTCAGCACCCACCAGAACATGTAGGCCCCACCCACCTGACCCTCAGCACCTACCAGAACATGTAGGCCCCACCCACCTGACCCTCAGCACCCACCAGAACATGTAGGCCCCACCCACCTGACCCTCAGCACCTACCAGAACATGTAGGCCCCACCCACCTGACCCTCAGCACCTACCAGAACATGTAGGCCCCACCCACCTGACCCTCAGCACCTACCAGAACATGTAGGCCCCACCCACCTGACCCTCAGCACCTACCAGAACATGTAGGCCCCACCCACCTGACCCTCAGCACCTACCAAAACATGTAGGCCCCACCCACCTGACCCTCAGCACCTACCAGAACATGTAGGCCCCACCCACCTGACCCTCCGCACCCACCAGAACATGTAGGCCCCACCCACCTGACCCTCAGCACCCACCAGAACATGTAGGCCCCACCCACCTGACCCTCAGCACCTACCAGAACATGTAGGCCCCACCCACCTGACCCTCAGCACCCACCAGAACATGTAGGCCCCACCCACCTGACCCTCAGCACCCACCAGAACATGTAGGCCCCACCCACCTGACCCTCAGCACCCACCAGAACATGTAGGCCCCACCCACCTGACCCTCAGCACCTACCAGAACATGTAGGCCCCACCCACCTGACCCTTAGCACCCACCAGAACATGTAGGCCCCACCCACCTGACCATATCGTATGTAGGTCTCTTCACTGATGCTCTGCTGCCCTCTGCTGGACATGTCTCAGAGCTGAGGCTGATGTCTGTGACCAGATGTTTCTCCTGCAGGTCCTGGTCAGATCTGCTCCTGGACGTTCTTCCTGGCGTCCTCAGTGAGAGCAGCAGAACAGAGATGTGCCTGAGGCGTGGCATGCCCAACAGGTTTTTACTGGTGAGATTTGCCTTTCTTAAACTCAGATATCTGAAACCCGCCGATGTCACCCACAACCCAGGCGATTCTGTTGGTTTACTGCTGCTCATCTGACTGAACTGGTCTAAAATGCAATCAATCAATAAATGGAAATAAACAGTTACGTGCTTGGGTTGTCAAAAATCGTAAATCAGATGCTTATGCTGCGTTCCCATAGAACTATCCATGTCCAGGCAACTGAGAAGTCAGTTACTTCCCACCTGAAAGATACGAGTTCCAACCTCAGAGCATTCCAGCTGAATCAACTCTTATATTTCTTAAATGTTCTTAAATTTCACTAATGCTAACTGTAAATAACAGATTATTTTTGGATTCACCCTGTAACAAACGTTGACATGGTTTATGTGGTGGTTAATCGCTCAGGTTCACTTCTTGTAAAACGTCACAGTTTGATCTCTTCAGTGAAGTGAGAGTCTCTGGATCAGCTCCCAGTTCACAAGTGGGATTTACCAGTTGGAGCGGTGTTCCAAGGCATTTTTTCGGAGTCGGAGGTGGGAAATATCCCAGTTACTATATATATATATATATATATATATATATATATATATATATATATATTTCCAAGTTGTCTTTAGTCTTTTTCCAGTTTTAGAATGATCCTGAGTTTTATCAGAACTAGTGTAAGACTTCATGGAAACAGTACTTGTCTATTGTTAAAAAAATGGTGTTTTAATTATCTTTGTGGCATCAATATCCTTTTTGCTTTTGAAATATTTTGAAATATCAAATGCAGATTGCTAACATTCATTTTTGGACATGACAAAATGTGCAATGTTGACACAACAGCTGCTTCTTCTCAAAGTCTGAGGACTCAAATGGCGCTGGTTTAGTAAAATGACCAAACCAGTGCCCTTTGAGTCACTGTCTGTGTAAATGTCTCCATCTGCTGGTGTTTATAGTGTTCTGTATGTGTACCGTAAATATATTTTGGTACAAGTATAAAGAAAATAAAGGTAAAACAAACTATAATATTGAATAAAGTAAACTGGTTCCTAAATACAAAGTACAAGGCTTTAGTTACACTTAAAACTATGTTATAATTAAGTTACAATATCAAAAGTAACAACAGAGGGATGATCTTTACAGTGTCAGCAGTGTTTTCCTTTTACCCGTGGGGTTATGTGCAGTTGAACATGTCTGGATGTTGCTCACTGTTGGTTGGTGATGTTCTGGAGACACTGACAGTGGTGAGATGTCCTGGAGTCCTGTACTGTGAAGTGTGTTGCAGGGAGGCTGTGATGACGCAGACCTCAGGAGGCAGACGGCCGCTCACCTGCGCCTCCTAGCGGACAGACTGGAGACGCACACAGGGGAGATGAGCTCTGCCAGTCTGAAGAGAGACTTCATCATGAACCGCCTGCCCCCGCACTGTCCCGAGGAGCAGCTGGCCCCGGGTACGGACACATGCACACATACATGCACATACATGCACACATACATACGTACACATGCACATACACACACATGCACACATACATATGTACACATGCACATACATACGTACACATACACACACATGCACATACACATATACATACACACACGTACACATGCACATACACACACATGCACATACGTACACATGCACATACACATGCACATATACATACATATATGTACACATGCACATACACATGCACACATATACATACACACACGTACATATGCACATACACATACATGCACATACGTACACATGCACATACACATGCACACATGCACATATACATACACACACGTACACATGCACATACACATTCACACATGCACATATACATACACACACGTACACATGCACATACACATGCACACATACATATGTACACATGCACATACACATGCACACATATACATACACACACGTACACATGCACATACACACACATGCACATACACATGCACATATACATACACACACGTACACATGCACATACACATGCACATATACATACGTACACATACACATGCACACATACATATGTACACATGCACATACACATGCACACATACATATGTACACATGCATATACACATGCACACATATACATACACACACGTACACATGCACATACACACATGCACATACGTACACATGCACATACACATATACATACACACACGTACACATGCACATACACACACATGCACATACGTACACATGCACATACACATATACATACACACACGTACACATGCACATAAGTACACATTCACATACACATGCACACATATACATACACACACGTACACATGCACATACACATATACATGCACACATACATACGTACACATGCACATACGTACACATGCACATACACATGCACACATATACATATACACACGTACACATGCACATACACATACATGCACACATACATACGTACACATGCACATACGTACACATGCACATACACATGCACACATATACATACACACACGTACACATGCACATACACATATACATGCACACATGCACATACGTACACATGCACATACACATGCACACATATACATACACACACGTACACATGCACATACACATATACATGCACACATGCACATACGTACACATGCACATACACATGCACACATATACATACACACACGTACACATGCACATACACATATACATACGTACACATGCACATACGTACACATGCACATACACATGCACACATATACATACACACACGCATTACATGCACATACACATATACATGCACACATACATACGTACACATGCACATACGTACACATGCACATACACATGCACACATATACATACACACACGTACACATGCACATACACATATACATGCACACATACATACGTACACATGCACATACGTACACATGCACATACACATGCACACATATACATACACACACGTACACATGCACATACACATATACATGCACACATGCACATACGTACACATGCACATACACATGCACACATATACATACACACACGTACACATGCACATACACATATACATGCACACATGCACATACGTACACATGCACACATATACATACATGCACATACACATATACATACGTACACATGCACATACGTACACATGCACATACACATGCACACATATACATACACACACGTACACATGCACATACACATATACATGCACACATACATACGTACACATGCACATACGTACACATGCACATACACATATACATGCACACATACATACGTACACATGCACATACTTGTTTTGTTTTTTTGGTCGGGACAGTGCATGTTAATGAACATACATGATATACATGCTGTAAACACACCAGATTGTAGCCTTGGGCTAATTTCCATCTGTTGTCCCGCATTCACTCTCAACACTCTCATTCATACACCAGCCAATGAATATTATCATCAATCATTCATTCACACACACAGACAAGGACAGACAACCATTCACTCTCACATTCATTCACTCGGGACAATTTAGAGTTCTCAATTAACCTACACAGTCATGTCTTTGGACGGTGGGAGGAGCTGGAGAACCCAGAGAGAACCCACGGTAACACGGGGAGAACATGCAGACTCCACCCAGAGAGATCGTGTGATGTTGGGGTGGTTCAGGATCTCTGAACCATCTGAACTGTCTGATCCAAATATTTAAATATGTTGGTTTTATCCTGGTTTAATTCTAGGATTGTCCTGGTTCAGTTCTCTTTGGTACTAGTTTAGTCTTAGTTTAATTCTGGTTCAGTTCTGGATTGGCAATTTTTCCAGAGCAATGTTGGCGAAGACTTTTCACAAACATCTACCCTGGCAGGTGTTATATTCTCATTTTTGTTCTAGTGTTGGGGAGATTTTGTGTGACACTGGACTGTGCAGCTCTGCAGAGGCCGCAGACCTCAGGGAGACTTGACTAGACCTGGTCCTAACCTTGACTCTCCAACACATGAACAGCATGTTTGTGTCTGGGTCTCTGGTGGAAAGGCAGTGTCATGAGGAGTTCCATGTGTGTGTTTCAGAGGGGAGACTGCCACAGCTCCAGGACACGGTCTGCCTCACCTTCAGAGAACACATGCTCCTCACACTGGAGCCCACGCACAGGAGCACCGTGAGTCCAGCCCGGGCACCTCTCACACCTGCTCTTTTACCACACAACACCTTGGATCTGATTATAAACAACACAGTATAGACTGTGCTCTCAACACACTCCATGCTGTACTAAAATGTGAACCAAAAAACCACATTTCACCTTTTTCATAATTGTCATAAGACCAGTGATCCAGCGTGGCATGAGATGTGGCTGAAGCTAAAATAAGCAGGAAATTACTTACTGTTTATCATCAGTTTCTTCCTCTACCTTGGTTTCGCCTTATTGTGAGTTCTTTTATCTGTTCATTTCGAGCTTAAGTGTCTAGGAGCCAAACGTGAGCCAGACCACTTACACAGCTGGATCTCATGTCAACTTTCAGTAGAAGCAGAAGACTTTAGCAATAGAAATGTCAGGTGCACATGTGTCGTGATATTTTTGCCGTATCGCACACCCCTCGGTCTCACTTTGGATCACGGTACACTTGACTCGAGTCAGTGGAGCGTTCCACTCTGCTCCAAAGTGACCCCGTGGAAACGGGTGCAGCCCTCAGCTTCAATCCTTCAGAATTGCAGAAATGTCATTTAAAGCTAAAACAGAAATATGTCTGGAAACATGTTTGAGACACGAGGGTTTGTAGAGCACAGTGAAGAAAGGGCCCGCTGTGCTGATGTTTCAGGACGAGGCCCCTGAGATGGCTGTGTTTGTCCTGCACTCTCTGAGGAACCAGAGGAGCCAGCACATGATGAGTGAGGGCCCCGAGGACAAGGAGGGGCCACACGCCTCCAGTGTAAGCCCTCTGACCAGACCTCACACACACATATACACTATCACACACACACACACACACACACACACACACACACACACACACACACACACACACACACACACACACACACACACACACACACATACGGGTTTACAGGGTTTAGCCGGACTTTTTCTCCAAACCCGCCCGGTGGTGTATTACATGGACCACCCTTTCCCAGGGTCCTAGAGCTCTGGGAGTTAGATTAAGATGCTTCAAAAAATCTGAAAAAAATTTGGGTCACTTCAGAGTTCATACACTCGCAACAGAACTCCATACAGAGTACGAGCCTGCCCCTGTTCTGGTTTAGGCGGACTTTTTACTTTTGTGGTTTACGGAGACAGGAAATAGCATTCCCCGGACTATGACGTCATGTTCAAATTAACATGAATTAACATAAATACACAACATGACAACACAGCATTAACAGGACAGGGCATTTTATTTTTGAGAATTGGCTTTTGCATCTGAAATACTGTCCATATAGTGTCTGTAATAAAAAAATTATATCATATAAACAAAAATACTTCCACAATAAACACAAAAAAGCAGTGTATATAAATGAATGCACTTAATCCTGAGTAAACAAACCAAAAAACCCACATTTGCCGGTGGATTTACAGCATTTTAGCATTTCTTTTCCCTTTCAAACTGGCCATGTTTGTGGGTGTTTATGCAGCTATGAACGTCACAAACTCAAGAACATTATCTTCAACAGAAGAACCTACATTAGCCTTTCTTCTAAAATATAATTTAACAAAGAAACATTTTAGAACATCTTATAAAACGGAGATTTCTACATTAAGATAAGAAAACACACATTTGTCTTGTACATTATGCCCTCTATGTTTGCACTGAATATTTAAATTTCTCTTGGCTCTAGAACACTTTTCACTCTGCAAATCAAATATAAAAAGTAGGTCAAAACTAGGACTAAAGTAAGACCAATGTAGGACTAAAGTAGGACTAAAGTAAGACTAAAGTACGACCAATGCAGGACTAAAGTAGGACTAAAGTAGGTCTAAACTAGGACTAAAGCAAGACCAATGCAGGGCTAAAGTAGGACTAAAGTAGGTCTAAACTAGGACTAAAGCAAGACCAATGTAGGACTAAAGTAGGACTAAAGTAAGACTAAAGTACGACCAATGCAGGACTAAAGTAGGACTAAAGTAGGTCTAAACTAGGACTAAAGCAAGACCAATGCAGGACTAAAGTAGGACTAAAGTAGGTCTAAACTAGGACTAAAGCAAGACCAATGCAGGACTAAAGTAGGACTAAAGTAGGTCTAAACTAGGACTAAAGCAAGACCAATGCAGGACTAAAGTAGGACTAAAGTAGGTCTAAACTAGGACTAAAGCAAGACTAAAGTAGTTTTAAACTAGGACTAAAACAGGCCTTAAACAGGATTAAAGCAGGACTAAAGCTAGACCAAAGTAGGTCTAAACTAGGACCAAGGTAGGTCTAAACTAGGACTAAAGCAGAGCTAAAGCACTTTTCACTCTGCAAATCAAATAGTTTAATAATAAGTGAATTTATATTAATAAAATAAAACCTAATTTTGCTGGAGCTGCTGAGAACGTATAATTTGCACATTAAAATCTGTGGATTTACAGATTTTGTTTCTGTAACTGCCTTTTTTAACGATTTTTAACAAAGTCCCTTACATCTTGTTCTTTGTGCTGACACAGACCCTTGAGTTTTGGAGGCCAGTTTGTGGATGTGATCTTTTAAATACCACATGACGGCCTTGACCTCAGCCTTAGACCTTCTTTGCCTTCTTTGGGGCTCCTCTTGTCTCTTCTTCTAGACCAGAATCTTGTCCTGTTTGTAGAAAAAAACGTCAAAAAAGTCAAAAAGAGAAAAGAAAAGAAAATATCAGACATTTACTCATTACCACAAACTCCTGTTTAAACTAAAGCAGGACTAAAGAAGGAATAAACCTAGACTAAAGTAGGGCTAAACCAGGACTAAACTAGGACTAAAGTGGGTCTAAACCAGGTCTAAATCAGGACTAAAGTAGGTCTAAACTAAGACTAAAGCAGGATTAAACCAAGTCTAAAGTAGGTCTAAACTAAGACTAAAACAGGCCTAAAACCAAAGTAGGTCTATACTAGGACTAAGGTAGGTCTAAACTAGAACTAAACCAGGACTAAACCAGGACTAAACCAGGACTAAAGCAGGACTAAAGCAGGACTAAAAGCAAGACTAAAGCAAGACCAAGTAGGTTGAAACTAGAACTAAAGTAAGACCAATGCAGGACTAAAACAGGACTAAAGCAGGATTAAACCAGGAGTAAAGCAGGTCTAAACTAGGACTAAAGCAAGACCAATGCAGGACTAAAGAAAGCCTAAACTAGGACCAACGTAGGTCTAAACTAGGACTAAAGCAGGACTAAACCAAGTTTAAAGCAGGACTAAACCAGGACTAAACTAGGAATAAAGCAGAATAAAGCAAGACCAAAGTAGTAGGTCGAAACTAAGACTAAAGTAAGACTAAAACAGGACTAAAGTAGGACTAAAGTAGGTCTAAACTAGGACCAAGGCAGGACTAAACTAGGACTAAAGCAAGACTAAAACAGGTCTGAGTCAGGACTAAAGCAGGTCTAAACTAGGACTAAAGTAAGACCAATGCAGGACTAAAGTAGGACTAAACTAGGACTAAAGTAAGACTAAAGTAGTTTTAAACTAGGACTAAAACAGGCCTTAAACAGGACTAAAGCAGGACTAAAGCTAGACCAAAGTAGGTCTAAACTAGGACCAAGGTCGGTCTAAACTAGGACTAAAGCAGAGCTAAAGCAGGACTAAAAGCAAGACTAAAGCAAGACCAAAGTAGGTCTAAACTAGAACTAAAGTAAGACCAATGCAGGACTAAAGCAGGACTAAATTAGGACCAAGGTAGGTCTAAATTAGGACTAAAGCAGGAAAAAGCAGGACTAAACTAGGAATGAAGCAGGATAAAGCAGGACTGAAGTAGGTCTAAACTAGAAGTAAAGTAGGTCTAAACTAGGACGACGGTAGGACTAAACTAGGACTAAAGCAAGACTAAAACAGGTCTAAGGCAGGACTAAAGCTGGATTAAACCAAGTCTAAAGTAGGTCTAAACTAGGACTAAAGTAGGTCTAAACTAGGACTAAAGTAAGACCAATGCAGGACTAAAGTAGGTCTAAACTAGGACCAACGTAGGACTAAACTAGGACTAAAGCAAGACTAAAACAGGTCTAAGGCAGGACTAAAGCTGGATTAAACCAAGTCTAAAGTAGGTCTAAACTAGGACCAACGTAGGTCTAAACTAGGACTAAAGCAGGTCTAAACCAAGTTTAAAGCAGGACTAAACCAGGACTAAACTAGGAATAAAGCAGAATAAAGAAAGACCAAAGTAGCTCTAAACTAGGACTAAAGTAAGACCAATACAGGACTAAAGTAGGAATAAAGCAAGACTAAAGTAAGTCTAAACTAGGACCAAGGTAGGTCTAAACTAGGACTAAAGCAGGACTAAAGCAAGACCAATGCAGGACTAAAGTAGGACTAAACTAGGACCAAGGTAAGTCTAAACTAGGACTAAAGTGGGTCTAAACTAGGACCAAGGTAAGTCTAAACTAGGACTAAAGCAGGTCTAAACTAGGACCAAGGTAGGTCTAAACTACTAAAGCAAGACCAATACTAAACTAAAGTAAGACTAAAGCAGGACTAAAGTAGGTCTAAACTAAGACTAAAGTGGGTCTAAACTAGGACCAAGGTAGGTCTAAACTAGGACTAAGGTAAGACTAAAGTAGGACTAAAGCAAGACTAAAACAGGTCTAAGGCAGGACTAAAACAGGATTAAACCAAGTCTAAAGCAGGTCTAAAGCAGGACTAAAGTAGGTCTAAACTAGGACTAAAACAGGACTAAAGCAGGACTAAAGCCAGACCAAAGTAGGTCTAAACTAGGACTAAAGCAGGACTAAAAGCAAGACTAAAGCAGGACCATAGTAGGTCTAAACTAGAACTAAAGTAAGACCAATGCAGGACTAAAGCAGGACTAAAGCAGAATTAAAGCAAGACAAAAGCAAGAGCAAAGTAGGTCTAAACTAGGACCAGAGTATAACGTAAGGCACTTACCATAATCTCCAGTATGGACCTGTTGTGTGATTGTAGACGGTGAAGCAGAATCCACAGCTTCGCTAGTTCCACACACTGCTGTGCCATCATCAGACTCATTCTCACTGTCCTTGGCTTCAGCATCACTTGACACACTTTCATCTGGAAAATTGGGAATTAAACTGTATTATTTTGCATGAATATATTTAGCAGCACAATAAATGATCACATTGGGCTCATGTACAAACATCTCTGTGTCAAACCTCAGCAACTTCCAACTTGTTTTTAATAAGTTTATCATTTAGCCTGTGTGGAGTCTGGATCAACCAATCACAGCTCTTGAAGTCCACAGCACCTCGACGTGAGGCGACTTTTGCTCTTAGGAGCACAAACATGGCAAGCTTTCTGATTGGCCGCAAAGGCCGGGAGGTGTGCAGCTGTGGATTTGACGATACATCAGCCTTTAACCTCTATGGGCTTGCACAGAGCTGCACAGGTTTCTACTGAAATCTCCCAGCCCTTCATGATGTTGAATTCATGCTTTAAGGGTAAAAAAAAGTTCCTTATTTTGGGTAAATTATGCATAACCTTTGAATGGAATGAGTCTCCCCAGTGTGATGTCATCAGCTTTTTACTTCCTGTAATTTTCAACAGATTTTTCAACATTTTCCCACAAACTATTACTGGTGTAAAACTGTTATTCCTCTGATCCGCGGTCGGGTCGCGGGGGCAGCAGTCTAAGCAGGGACTCCCAGGCTTCCCTCACCCCAGACACTTCCTCCAGCTCCTCATAGTCCCTCCAGCGTGTCCTGGGTCTTCCACGGGGCCTCCTCCTGTGGGACATGCGCAGAACACCTCCTGAGGGAGGCATCCAGGAGGCTCCAGAACAGATGCTGAGCCTCAGCTGCTCCTCTGGACGTGGAGGAGCAGTGGCTCTACTCCGAGCTCCTCCCGTGTGACTGAGCTCCTCACCCTATCTCTAAGGGAGCGATTTCGACGCTTGTATCCGCGATCTCGTCCTTTCGGTCATTACCCAAAGCTCATGACCATAGGTGAGAGGTAAGGCGTAGATTGACCAGAAAATCTAGAGCTTTGTCTTTGGACTCAGCTCTCTCTTTACCACAACGGCCCGATACAGCGCCCGCATCATTGCAGACGCTGCACCGATCCGCCTGTCAATCTCACGCTCCATCCTTCCCTCACTCGTGAACAAGACCCTGAGATACTTGAACTCCTCCACTTGAGGCATGGACTCTCCACCCGGAGAGGGCAAGCCACCTTTTTCTGGTCGAGAACCATGGCCTCGGATTTGGAGGTGCTGATCTTCATCCCAGCCGCTTCACACTCGGCTGCAAACCATCCCAGAGCTGCAGGTCCTGATTTGAAGAAGCATCAGGACGACATCATCTGCAAACAGCAGAGATGATCCTGTGGTTCCCAAATCGGACGCCCTCCAGGCCCTGACTGCGCCTAGAAATTCTGGCCATTATAAATTATTAACAGAACCAGTGACAAAGGGCAGCCCTGGCGGAGTCCAACATGCACTGGGAACAGGTCTGACTTACTGCCGGCAGCACAGCTCCTGCTCTGGTTGTACAGGGACAGCCCTTAGCAAAGGGCCCCGGACCCCATACTCCTGGAGGTCGAATGCCTTCGCCAGGTCCACAAAGCACACGTGGACTGGTTGGGCAAACTCCCATGAACCCTCAAGACCCCAATGGAGAGTCTGGAGCTGGTCCAGTGTTCCACGACCAGGACGAAAACCACAGGCTCCTCCTGAATCCGAGGTTCGACTATCGGTCGGATTCTCCTCTCCAGTCCCTGGAATAGACCTTACCGGGGAGGCTGAGGAGTGTGATCCCCCTGTGGTTGGAACACACCCTCCGGTCCCCCTTCTTATACAGAGGGACCACCACCCCGGTCTGCCAGTCCAGAGGTACCGTCCCAGACCACCACGCGATGTTGCAGAGATGTGTCCAAGACAGTCCCACAACATCCAGAGACTTAAAATCCTCAGCGCGGATCTCATCCTGGAGCCACCAAGGAGCAACAACCTCAGTCTCAGCCTGGGAGATGGATGAGTCGCCTCTGAGTCAAGTCACATATAATTGTACAGCACATTTACAACAACAAGTGGTGCCCAAAGTGCTTCACAGGTATTAACGGCCAGTGCTAAGAGGTGACACTACAGTAATGATTTAAAATTGTCAGGGGACAGTGACATTCTAATATTTAGTGGCTGTTCCAGAGCGTGGGAGGAGCCACAGACAAAGCTCGGTCCCTGGAGTCTTGAGCCTCACATTACACCACTGAACACTGTCTCACCTTTGCACTTGAAGGACACAGGTCCCGAACACTGGACGCTCTTGTCCAAGGATGACACTTTTGTGCACACAGGCTGATGATCTTCACACTGTTGGGTCATAATTTATGTTAATCAAAATCAGAAAAAGGATTATTGCCATCGTCAGTGAACAATATTCACAAACTATGAACCTGCTTTGGCGTAAGATGCAACATTTCACAATAAATCAAAATAAATGCAAAATATATGAAGGAAGGCATAAAATTAAGAATAAAATAAAGTAAAATAGACTAAATATAGAAAATGTACAGTTGGCTAGACAGCAGTTCAAATTTGGCAGTGCAATAATATTCAATAATAACTGATTGTACTAGATATTTGAAATTCACATTTAAAAGGGTAAACCAATATTAACATGTCACACTATATATTGTACCTTTTCAACACAGACAACCGGATCCATTTCACTTGAACTGATGAGATGAACCTCATCATTTTCAGTGGTTCCCTAAAACAGAAGGAAGAAAAAACATTTGAATTTTACTCCTGTTGATACTGTTAATACCAGACCAAATTCAGGTTTTCCAAGAACTCAACCAAAGTGATGCCACCATCAGCCCTTCCTGGAGTATGGACACTCTTACCCGTTTGGTCCCACTAAGACAAATTTAGGTGGTTCGTTGCTTAATTTTGCAGACACAGTTAGCCCTTATACAAACCTTCACTTTGAAAAGCATTTCATGAGAGTCTTTACAAAACACTGTCCATATAAACCATACCACAACCAGGTGATACACACACACACGAGAGTCCTCACAAAACACTGTCTGTATAAACCATATCACAATCAGGTGATACACACACACATGAGAGTCCTGACAAAACACTGTCTGTATAAACCATACCACAATCAGGTGATACACACACACATGAGAGTCCTGACAAAACACTGTCTGTATAAACCATATCACAACCAGGTGATACACACACACTGACAAAATGCATGTCACATGATGGACTTAAACCTGCCACCTGTGTTTTAATGAAGGGCTACATTTCATTTACCTTTTCATTCTGACTGAGTGAACCAAGCACTGGACTTGTCCTGGCCCGGTTGGTCTCAGCCATCCTGGCCCGGTTGGTCTCAGCTGTCCTGGCCTGGTTGGTCTCAGTCGTCCCGGCCTGTTTGGTCTCAGACATCCCAGGTGTAGGTGGGGAATTGTGGTAATCTTTGTAAGAATATCCCTCTGTCAACAGACAAGACTATTGAACTATATTCAACATCAATCCTATCGATCAATTTAACATTTGAGTCCTTTCCTTTCTATTAGACTCCACCTGGAGGTCGCCTGTAAGTGAAGCTAGTCCTTTTAAGCTTTTAGATTTTCTCTCATAAAATTGATAGATTGTCTTAAATAACATTTGCCAAAAATAATGAGCAGAAAACAATGGTATTTATGTGTATAACATGATTGTACAGTAAATTAGCTGAGCACAGAACGATCCCTGCATATGCAGGGAACCCAGAGTCAATAATAAGACCTTAATGGAAATCTTTAAGCTCTTATTGCAAACATCTAGCAATTTTTGGACCAACAAACACACCCCATATTTAGGAAAAGATTACATATTTTACAAATTACTTTAATTTCTTGAAATATTAAATAACCAGTACCAAACATTATTATCATATTTAACTGTGCGGTGTTTGGCTTCCAGTATTATATTTTATTGTTTGTAATTTATGATACTGATCCAAACTGATCTCAATCCAACACTAATCTTCTTACTTTTATTCTTTTTTTATTAACACAGTTTAGTCTGATAGGCCTGTATAAATCAAATATATGTATACAGTGGTGAATATGGAGTCAATTATTACCTTTATATGATAGGCCTACTTAAAACAGCCTAATTGTTATAGTATAATATTTAAACTCCTCCACAGCACAAAGCATCTCTCTCAGTATCACATAAAGTGATGTTTATCCCTCTGTTTATAAAGGGAGTGTATTTTCCCACATATTATTGACGTTTGAGGCCGTAAAAAGACGAGAAGCACATGGCTACTTAATATTCATGTCAACAACAGCTGCGTCAGCGCTGCGCAGTTAGCATAGCATTAGCATAGCATTAGCAGCATTAGCTTTGGATCACGGAGAAAACAAAGTCCATGCATCATAAGTTTGACACTTTGCATCAATGAATTTATTCAAAAATAATAAAGACCTGCAGATATCCTGTCAATACATCGATAATTCATTAAATATGTCTGCTTACCTGTGGTTTTAATCCTCCGTCACCGTCATTCAGCGTCAAACAACGTGAAACTCCGTAGGGCATTTAATTGTTGAACTGCGCATGTGTAGACTGAGCTGAGAGCCCCTCCCGTCAGCGCTCCGTGCTACACCCCGCTCTCCGCCCCTCGTCCCGCCCTTTGTCCCGCCCCTCAGAAATCAGCCAATCAGAACGATTCCCGCTATTTTCGCTCCGTGTGTATCAGAAATGTGTATTCAACGACGATACTGCCACAAGAACTAGAGGGCGCTGTGTTATACACAAGAATACACAGAAAAAACAGGTTTGGGGATTAAATGGACATTCATAAAAAACGAGAATCTATGCTATTTAGACCCTCAGGAATCCAAATACACTCTTTGAATTAGCCGGACCTCGGCATAGTCCGGCTAATGCTATGAGGTCCGGATAGCCCAGGTGCCCAGTCAGGTGCACTGTCCGGATAAACCACATAAACCAACACACACACACACACACACACACACACACACACACACACACACACACACACACACACACACACACACACACACACACACACACACACACACACACCTCTAAACTTTAAAGTGCATAAGACAGGTTTTCATGTTTTTCTCATTCTGTCTTCATTTGTTGGGAGGGCATCTGTAAATTATAGTTTTACATCAGCAAAGTTACAGTTTGTGACAAAAATCTGAAACTATAAGGAAGCGCTCTAGTTCTAAAACAGAATCCCTCTGTGATGTCATCAATAAGTAACATTTATCAAATTGCAGAGACAATTTACACAACTGACAGCTTAAACAATCATTTAACAAAATAAAAATGTTACCGGGGAATATTATACGTCAAATCATAATTATTGTGTAATTTATATGGATTTCATGTGGTTGCTAGGTAACAGTCGTGGAAATACCTTTACCCCTGTCAATTATGCTTTAAACTTATAAACTGGGGCAAAATAGGCAAAAATGTTTGGTAAAAGCTTAAATATAATCACGTTCACTCCATTTTTGTGAAGTGTGTGGTTGAACGTGTCAGATGCACTTTAAACTGTGGGTAAACTAAACCTGAATGCACAAAGGCGCAGTCATATCATGTGTCAGATTAGCTCAGGGAAGTCCAAACTTCTTTCACTGAGGGCCGCCTTTTGAAACATACAGGGCCACAGGTGACTACAGGTGCTTCTGCAGGCTGTTATTTTGGACCTTACTCACAGAACAAGCCAGGATTACAAGATTAATAACAGTTTAGTCCACAATTTGAATAAACGCTATTGGCAAATCGGTCTTATTCTGCATAAAAACAACTAACCTTGTTTAGATCTGTACAAACATCTTCTGAAATACATAAATTGTCAGTTCATCGTTCAGTCTTGTTGTCAATTCTCCTGAACGCGATCAAAGTGTCTCCTTTGGAACAGAGTCTGTGGTGAGTCCTTATTACAAGTCCCTAAATCTCATTTTTAGTGAAATCAGTTTCAGGTTTTAAAGAGGAATCATCAAAACACATCCAAAGCCCAAACTAGTGTCATCAGAGCATCCCCGGACTCCAGCTTTACTCCTCCTCATACCGTAGTTATGTCGGATATGTCTCAGTGCAGCTTGTTCCCACTTATAATTAGAGTAAGACACTGGTGACCAAAACTACTGGTCTCAGCTTCACAAAGAGTCCAGATATTTGTTTGTGCTCCAAAGAGTTCAGAAACAAACCACAAGTTTGAATTGGGGCTCATTTTAGTCATGTTTTTGTAGGAAAAATAGGCCCTAAGCTTAAGATATAAATTGCAAAATGTCAGTAAATTCCCTGTTGGATACTGCGCTCATCGTTCACCTGTGACCGGCTCCTCTGGTGTTTGTCCTCACTGAGCCCTCACTGTGTTCCAGGGCCTGCAGTTCCCCCTGTCACACCTGGGGGCGCTACAGCAGCTGCGGCGGGAGGAGCAGCTGGCTGTCACGGACCTTCTGCTCCCGGGGCCAGAGGAGCAGCTCGGCCTGGTGGTGGCGCTGTGGAGCGAGAGCCTGCTCAAAGTCCTTTAACAGACGCTCAAATAAAAAGCACTGCCTCAAGCTGCATTGTTGGTTAACAAGAGCGAGTCATTTACAGGAGGGTTGGTTCTGTCACAGTTCATGCAGTTTGTTACTCATTTGTTTTTTGTGAGGATTATTATATTTATATGTTCTAGTGCAGGGCGATATCGAGTGTCGCCAAAACATGAATGGAGCATAAAATGAACCACAAAAGTGCAGAAATATCACTTTATACTCGATTGGGAGATTGTTCAACTGTGGCCTTCTTTAATTGTCTTTAATCCTCTCACTGTGACAGACTCACAAGTGGAGACACAGTGAGGCTCTGAGCCTTGAGCTACTGCAATATGTGCCTTTAAAAATGTTAGATTCATAGATTTAGTCAATTATTTTCCTGTTTCGGAAAGTCTTACGCAACTTTTTCAAAAAATCAAAGGAATACAATCATCCAAGACTCTGTGCCATTTGCATGAACAATATGTGCTGCAAACCACATAACAATTTTTTCCTTCAATGTTGTGCCACGGAATGTTTTCAATCAAAAAACTGTCATAGCTTAAATTAGGTTGAAAAATACAGGGTTATATTTCTTAATAATACGACATTGCTTGTATTACATGATTATTAAGTCTGTCTCATCACCAACAAAAAAAGTCAACATGCAAAATTATAAATGGTGTTTGGTTGAGAAGGCGTGACTTTAGCCTCTTCCACGTAGCTCCACAAACACACAGTACCCTGAATCCTGCCTGTTACATCGTCCAAGTGTACTTTAGACGTGTACCTGCAGTAAAGCGGGTAAATGACACCTGAACCACTTCTGAGGTTTCTGTTCTATTGACTCATTCCTGCAAACGCTCTGCCATTTTTGTTTTATAAAAGTAGCTCTGGGAGACGAGGGTAAACAATAGCTTTCCACCAGCAGGTGGCAGTAGACTTCTTTACATCTGAGGACGTGTAGGCTCTGTGCATCAATTGATTTTCTTTTTTCTTTTAAAAGGGATTTTGGGCCGTAGGCTTTACTGGACAGGACGTTGAGGACCAGAGCAGGGAAGGACATACAGCAGAGTTGTAACTCCAGCCTCAGCGGCCTGCTGCACATCACGCGCATATGTGCTCTCCACTCTGCCACACAGCACCAATGTTCAACTGATTTTCAATTCAAACTTAAAAAAACAAAAATGATTTTATAGGTTTTGATTCAGATGACACATTACAAATCTATCTATCTATATATATATATATATATATATATACACATACATATATATATATTTTAATGTCATTTCAAATCAAATCAAATTTTATTTATAAAGCGCTTTTCATACATATAAAATGTAACACAAAGTGCTTTACAGTGAATAAAAAAAAAACAAAAAAAACAAAACATTGCCACAAGCCAACAATCTACCGAAGCCCCCCTCCCCTCCGCCCAACCCACATGACCAAACAACCCATCTAGATAATCACACACACAAAGACAAGCGTGCGTATGCTCACACACACATGCTCACACACGTGCACACTCAGACACGCACACACACGCACTCTGACAAAAAGGAGGAGACTGAGTACAGATAAGCCAGTAGAGGAAGCACCATCGGAGGAGCCGTCTGCACCAGGAGCAGAGTCCTGGTTATGTTCCATTATTATTAGATTATTATTATTATTATTAGAGTAATGTTCCATTCCATGAGTTGTTTCTGAGACGAGGTTGATGGTTCAAATCCAGCTTCCTTTTTGGAAGCTGGATTTATAAAATTTATAAAATGGTCAGATCCACTTGAGTAAACACACTTCACCGTGTGTCTGTCTGTCTGTCTGTCTGTCTGTGTCTGTCTGTCTGTCTGTCTGTCTCTTGATGTAAAGCACATATAAACACAGAATGAGGGCCCAGCATGACGACGATGATGAGGGAACATGACGTAACACTCACAAACCTGGCAGCCCAGTGTAAAGTCTAAACTTATCACAAACATCCTGAGCTGTCTGTTCTGCTTCACTTTGTCTGGGATAAAAAGCTTCCGTCAAATCACACAATGTTTTGTTTTTTAATCTTCTCCCTCATTTCTGTCTGTCCTGCTTCCTCTGCTCCATTTGTGTCCACATTACTTAGATAAATGTCTGCACTAAAGACTGACTCATTTCCTCATTGTATCTCTGCTTTGGATGTGTCCCGGTTTGCCCTCCCTCTCCTGCCGTTTATCACCCAAATCTCCCTCATAATCATATTCTGTGATCACATTCAGAGCCTGGACAGGGTCTCAGCTCAGACTTCACTGCTGCAGTGGTACAAACACAGTCTGAGTTCTGCTGCTCTCCTTCAGGTTCGGTCGTTAGGTTTGTGGAGTTCTTCAAGGTGACACAGGAGTACTTTAACCTCGTGGGGTGTCCCGGTGCCCTGTGCAGGGTCAACAGCACATGAAGAAACGTCATTACTGATACACTATATTACGTTATATTCAAGTATTTAAAGAACAGACAATGCAGAATGATTATATTTGAGTATTTGGTCACGCCCACTTCAAACCTTTGACCTTAGAGTCTGTGAGACAGTGCAGGTGAAGACATGCTTTTGTCTGCCCTATAGTTCTAATCTATGGACAATATTTTATATTTTGACTATATTAACTTGATCTGAAACAACGAGAAAAATATCCACTGACTTCTTGTTGACTTCTGTCAGTACATTTGAGTTCCAGCTACATGTGCCTCTCAATGTTCTCTGCGCCACAGGACAGTTCTGGGAGTGTGGTCAGACTGTGGTCAGACTGTGGTCACACTGTGGTCAGACTGTGGTCAGACTGTGGTCAGACTGTGGTCAGACTGTGGTCAGACTGTGGCAGTGGTCACTGGCAGTGCCCAACAGATTTTTAGATGGGTGGGTTGGTGAGAACAGGAGCCTCAGTTACAGGATTTACTCAAACATTCAGGAATCAATAAAAAATACAACTGAGTAACTAATGATGAGGAGACTCTGATGTGACCTACCAAGGCCAGGATGAGGACGAGGCTGGGTCCACACTGGTGTCAGCTCCGTGTCTGAAAGAGCAGGTGCTGGACACGACACACTGATGAGAGCAGCACAAGTGAAATCATATCGGATCATAAAAAGTCTCTTTGTCTTGTGTTGTAATAGTGCAGTGCTTTATGGCCCTCAGGGGCCTCTATTAAAGGCGCAGCAGAATGTGCTCATATTCATTGAAAGATGCCAACAGATGAACTACAAATCAGCCCAATGTGACTTTAATGAGCCTCAGTGATTATAAGAGACTGCTGCCTCTGTCTTCACATTTCACCCATAGACTGTACATCAGTGGACTAAGGGATTGTGACGTCACCCATAGCGTTTGGCTCCAGCCAAATGAAGCCCATCGCGGCTAGCAGTTATAGCGGCTAAAGCGGAGCCAGACTCCATATTTGGAAATCCGAGTGCGTATCGTGGCAACCACACGGACTAATCAGGAGCGCGGTTGCTAACGGTATCCGCCCCTCGGTGAGAGGAGACGGCGGCAACGTGCGGCGCTAGCTGTCAATCAAACCTGTTGCTAACACGAGCGAAAACGGCCCCTGGAAAAGGAAGCACCTGATTGGTCAGTTATTATTGCTAATAACTTGATTTATGAACAACCTAACGAAAAAAAAACACCCGATTCATGTAGAGTGTGTCAAAACAGATGTTTTAGTTCCAAGATGGTGAGCTTAGCAGAAACAGTTACAGAGTAAAGGGCACCAGTGTCCCAATAGAAAGTGAATGGCAGCTCGGCTTTATGGAGCCAGGAGCGCCTCCATAGCTGCTTCCTATTTGGAACGCGGCGGCTAGCATGCTAACATGGTCCACTGATATCTACAGTCTATGATTTCACCTCGTCACGTTTCCACCTCTTCAGGTTTGATCAGAGCTCACATCAGCAGGGTCCTCCTCTGCTCCAGACAAACTCTGTATACAAACTCTATTTATTTGACACTCAAAGGTTTATGGACACCTTGGAAAATCAAGATATTTTAACTTCCATCCAAAAGTAATTCTCAATCAACCATCTGAACAGAGCACTTCACTCTCAAAATACTGGACTGTTGTTGGTCCTAGAGTTTGTAAAAGCACAGCAGGAGGTCCAGCTCCTGTTCATGTTAAAGAGGCCACACAGTCTCTACATTTAAGACCAGGCTCAAAACACTCTTTGAAATAATTTATGGCCAGGTCAGTTAACAGAAGAAGGAGCAACTCTGCTGGAGGAAGTATGGAGCTGAACACTGCCCTCTGGTTCTTCTACTTTTATCAACAATATTTAGATTTTAGTTCAACTGTAGTCTGTTCATTGTTGTTCACGTCTCATTTTCTCTCTCTCCCCTTCCCTCGGGGAGTGGAGACTGTGACCTGGATGTTCCTCATCTGCCTGGAGGAGCTCTCTCTACACCAGACGCTATGGGACAGTTATCCATTTGATTCATTTCTTTAAACATTGTTTATTTAAACTCCTTTTCTATTTTTGACCAATGACTACTTCATTGTCGCCACTGAGGAAACTATAGTTGTGATTCTGAGTGGAACAAAGATAAATTGACTTGAATCTTCAAAAGTCGTCTGAGAAGTCATATTTTTATGCAGCTCTGAACTGTGTAAGCCCCGCCCACAGGGAGGAGCTCCTGATAATAGTTCCTGTCTTTGTCTTAGTTCTGTTCTTTTCACTGCCTGACTCTGGTCATTTCACCAGTCTGTTACCTGTAGCTCCTTCCGATGGATCACTGCTGGACAAATGAGGGGTGACTGCCACATGAGGCAGCTGCTGTTGGGATTATGGGCATCACAAAAATAAATAAGTGTAAATGTGCCAGAATTGATCAAAAGATTGTTTTTTAAGATGTTTTTTCCACATGTTTAGCACACTCCTGTGAACAGCCGCTCAGGGCGGCTCCTGTCAGCGGCTCCTCTGAGCAGCTCCTCTTGTCAGCGGCTCCTGTCAGTGGCTCCTCCTGTCAGTGGCTCCTCCTGTCAGCGGCTCCTCCTGTCAGCGGCTCCTCCTGTCAGCGGCTCCTCCTGTCAGCGGCTCCTCCTGTCAGCGGCTCCTGTCAGCGGCTCCTCTGAGCAGCTCCTCTTGTCAGCGGCTCCTGTCAGTGGCTCCTCCTGTCAGTGGCTCCTCCTGTCAGTGGCTCCTCCTGTCAGTGGCTCCTCCTGTCAGCGGCTCATCCTGTCAGCGGCTCCTCCTGTCAGCGGCTCCTCCTGTCAGCGGCTCCTCCTGTCAGCGGCTCCTGTCAGCGGCTCCTCCTGTCAGCGGCTCCTCCTGTCAGCGGCTCCTGTCAGCGGCTCGTCTCATGTGACAGGGCCCGTCACATCTGCTCAAACACAACACAACTGAGTTCACATTTAACATAAGAACCAGTTAACAATGAAATGGATGTTATTGACTAAAGTTTGGGAGATGCGTTTTATAAAGCTCACATAAAGCTTCAAAATCAACTTCGCTCCAGGGAGAGTGAAATAAAACTTTGAGAAAGAGTAAAAAGTCCACAGTCTGGCATCTCAAAAGCAGTGCTGTCAAGGACTACTGAATTTTTAAAGTTGTGTTGACTCAGATAATGCTGCTCAGGGCTTTGGGTTCTGATGGCACGACTGTGGGTTTGAAGAAGCAAAAGTCTTTAGTAATTCAATCTTTGGACTGAACAGCTGTGAATGGAAAGAACCTGCAGTGTCTCAGAGGCGGCATGTGTTTGTCGCGGGTTGAACATGTGACCGTGCGCTGGTGTTGACCCAGGTCTGCTCTGGACCTCTGAGGAGGTACAGCCTGATGCACGCTCTCTAACACGGAACAAACAACATGGTCCAGCTTGTCTTTACAATTAGTGCATCTATTAGTGCTGGTGGTCAAAGCCTGATGAGCCCAGTATTCTTACCGGCTGCACTGATAATATAAATATAAGTGGATTTTACTAAACACAGACGAGACCTGAGAGAAAACAAGGACACATAGGCCCTTTGAAAAGAGCCACATCGTTCCATTAAGTGATGAATTTCTTTGTTACACATTTTGTTTTAAAGTAAAAGTAGCACATACAAAAATCAAATTAAGCAAAAGTATCAAAGTACCAGTAGAAAAATGTACTTTCAGAGTAGAAACTTATTTTCTGATTTTGGTGATTTCAGTCCTTTCAGTCATAAAGGACTGAAATCACCACAGTGGTATTAACTACACATGTGCAACTCCCTCTAACCACTGCACCACCAGCAAGCCCAGTGTGTAGTGACATCCGGAGGTTTGCACTTCTCTTTTGTCTCCATTTCGGTATTTGGATTGTTTTGTTCACACTTTATGAGTAAAATGAATGTCAATTTGAGGCTGCTGACCTCCACTCTCATTCTGACTTTGATGGTGGCCCCTGTAGTGGCCCCTGTGTTGGGCCCCTGTGTTGGCCCCTATGGCCCCTGTACGTGCTCCTGCTCCCACAGGATGGGTGCAGCTTGCACTCACTAAACACCTCACTTGTCTTAGTCCCGTGGAGCATGAAATTGGCCGTTGCGGCAAACACTGTCATTTATGAGAAATGGCTTATTGCTCTGAGCATCGCAACAAAATGTCACTTTGGGAAAGTTTCCTGGAGTCACTCGTCATAGCAACGACCAGCCTGTGCACAGCAAGGGCCAACCTGGGACAGAGAAAAGACCAGCGCGGGGTGTGAGGGCCAACCTGGGACAGAGAAAAGACCAGCGCGGGGTGTGAGGGCCAACCTGGGACAGAGAAAAGACCAGCGCGGGGCGTGAGGGCCAACCTGGGACAGAGAAAAGACCAGCGCGGGGTGTGAGGTCCGACCTGGGACAGAGAAAAGACCAGGTGGCGTGAGGTCCGACCTGGGACAGAGAAAAGACCAGCGCGGGAGTGAGGTCCGACCTGGGACAGAGAAAAGACCAGCGCGGGGCGTGAGGTCCGACCTGGGACAGAGAAAAGACCAGCGCGGGGTGTGAGGTCCGACCTGGGACAGAGAAAAGACCAGCGCGGGGCGTGAGGTCCGACCTGGGACAGAGAAAAGACCAGCGCGGGGCGTGAGGTCCGACCTGGGACAGAGAAAAGACCAGCGCGGGGCGTGAGGTCCGACCTGGGACAGAGAAAAGACCAGCGCGTGAGGTCCGACCTCGGACAGAGAAAAGACCAGCGCGGGCGTGAGGTCCGACCTGGGACAGAGAAAAGACCAGCTCTGGGACAGAGAAAAGACCAGCGGGTGTGAGGGCCGACCTGGGACAGAGAAAAGACCATCGCGGGGCGTGAGGTCCGACCTGGGACAGAGAAAAGACCAGCGCGGGGCGTGAGGTCCGACCTGGGACAGAGAAAAGACCAGCGCGGGGCGTGAGGTCCGACCTGGGACAGAGAAAAGACCAGCGCGGGGCGTGAGGTCCGACCTGGGACAGAGAAAAGACCAGCGCGGGGTGTGAGGTCCGACCTGGGACAGAGAAAAGACCAGCGCGGGGCGTGAGGTCCGACCTGGGACAGAGAAAAGACCAGCGCGGGGCGTGAGGTCCGACCTGGGACAGAGAAAGACCAGCGGAGGTCCGACCTGGGACAGAGAAAAGACCAGCGCGGGCGTGAGGTCCGACCTGGGACAGAGAAAAGACCAGCGCGGTGTGAGGGCCGACCTGGGACAGAGAAAAGACCAGCGCGGGCGTGAGGTCCGACTCTGGGACAGAGAAAAGACCAGCTGGGCGTGAGGTCCGTCCTGGGACAGACAAAAGACCAGCGCGGGGCGTGAGGTCCGACCTGGGACAGAGAAAAGACCAGCGCGTGTGAGGTCCGACCTGGGACAGAGAAAAGACCAGGCGTGAGGTCCGACCTGGGACAGAGAAAAGACCAGCGTGAGGTCCGACTCTGGGACAGAGAAAGACCAGCGCGGGCGTGAGGTCCGACTCTGGGACAGAGAAAAGACCAGCGCGGTGTGAGGTCCGACCTGGGACAGAGAAAGACCAGCGGCGTGAGGTCCGACCTGGGACAGAGAAAAGACCAGCGGTCCGACCTGGGACAGAGAAAAGACCAGCGGGCGTGAGGTCCGACCTGGGACAGAGAAAAGACCAGCGCGGGCGTGAGGTCCGACCTGGGACAGAGAAAAGACCAGCGCGGGCGTGAGGTCCGACCTGGGACAGAGAAAGACCAGCGCGGGGCGTGAGGTCCGACTCTGGGACAGAGAAAAGACCAGCGGGTGTGAGGTCCGACCTGGGGCAGAGAAAAGACCAGCGCGGGGCGTGAGGTCCGACCTGGGACAGAGAAAAGACCAGCGCGGGCGTGAGGTCCGACTCTGGGACAGAGAAAAGACCAGCGCGGGTGTGAGGTCCGACCTGGGACAGAGAAAAGACCAGCGCTGGGCGTGAGGTCCGACTCTGGGACAGAGAAAAGACCAGGGGGGTGTGAGGTCCGACCTGGGACAGAGAAAAGACCAGCGCGGGGCGTGAGGTCCGACCTGGGACAGAGAAAAGACCAGCGCGGGCGTGAGGTCCGACCTGGGGCAGAGAAAAGACCAGCGAGGTCCGACCTGGGACAGAGAAAGACCAGCGGGCGTGAGGTCCGACTCTGGGACAGAGAAAAGACCAGCGCGTGAGGTCCGACTCTGGGACAGAGAAAAGACCAGCGGGCGTGAGGTCCGACCTGGGACAGAGTAAAGACCAGCGCGGGGTGTGAGGTCCGACCTGGGACAGAGAAAGACCAGCGCGGGCGTGAGGTCCGACCTGGGACAGAGAAAAGACCAGCGCGGGCGTGAGGTCCGACCTGGGACAGAGAAAAGACCAGCGCGGGCGTGAGGTCCGACCTGGGACAGAGAAAAGACCAGCGCGGCGTGAGGTCCGACCTGGGACAGAGAAAAGACCAGCGCGGC
>CM033637.1:697850-710350 GCA_019453435.1 Rhinogobius similis | reverse complement strand
GGAACCCGTCACAGGTCTCTCACTGTTGTGGCGACCTAGGGCAGAACAGAGGTGTAGAGTACCAGTACCACTGACACCTGGAGAGGAGTAATCAAGAGGAACGGCCCCCCCGATCTGAACCCGAGTGGTGTTCAGTTATTGGACTTCTGTGCTAGTCACAGTTTGTCCATAACGAACACCATGTTCAAGCACAAGGGTGTCCATCAGTGCACGTGGCACCAGGACACAGGCCGGAGGTCGATGATCGACTGTTGTCGTGTCATCTGACCTTCGGCTGCATGTCTTGGACACTCGGGTGAAGAGAGGGGCGGAGCTGTCAACCGATCACCACCTGGTGGTGAGTTGGATCCACTGGCGGGGGAGGAAGTGAGGGTCTGCTGGGCACGTCTGGCAAAGCCCTCTGTCAGCAGGGTCTTCAACTCACACCTCCGGGAGAACTTCTCCCAGATCCCAGGGGAGGCTGGGGACATTGAGTCTGAGTGGACCATGATTTCCGCCTCCATTGTCGATGCTGTAGCTCGTAGCTATGGTCGCAAGGTCTCTGGTGCCTGTCGCAGAAGCAATCCCCGAACTTGGTGGGGGACACTGGAAGTAAGGGATGCTGTTAGGCTGAAGAAGGAGTCCTATCAGGCCTTTTTGGCTTGTGGGACACCTGAAGCAGCTGACAGGTACCAGCAGGCCAAGCTTACTGCAGCCCGTCCTGTCGCAGAGGCACTCTGGATGTTGTGGAACTGTCTTGGTTGACACGTCTCTGCAACATCGCGTGGTGGTCTGGGACAGTACCTTTGGACTGGCAGACCGCGGATGGTGGTCTGTATAAGAAGGGGGACCGGAGGGTGTGTCCCAACCACAGGGGGATCACACTTCTCAGCCTCCCCAGTAAGGTCTATTCCAGGGTACTGGAGAATCCAACCAATAGTCGAACCTCGGATTCAGAAGGAGCCTGTGGTTTTCGTCCCGGTCGTGGGACACTGGACCATATACTCTCTCTGGAGTTTGACTCACCCTCTGCAGGCTCTCACCCTCTGCAGGCTCTAGGGGTGTTTGAATCACCCTCTACATGCTCTGGGGGTATTTGAATCACCCTCTACATACTATGGGGGTATTTGACTCACCCTCTGCAGGCTCAGGGAGGTTTGATTCACCCTCTGCAGGCTCTGGGGGTGTTTGACTCACCCTCTGCAGGCTCTGGGGGTGTTTGACTCACCCTCTGCGCTTCAGAGAGACTTTTGTCCATGCTGCAGTTACAGTTTAATGCTCTTTTTTTAATTAAGTGGATGAATGTGTTTGTTATTTGGCTGTTTGTACAAAAGAGCTGCTGCAGCTCAGTCATTTCCTGATGATGATTGATAAATCATCGCTCCAGTCAGTCTCTGTGCAGCACAAACAGCTCAGCTCATTACTCTCCTGCCTCTTTTGCATGTGTAAATGCACGTGTGCAGCACGCTAACTCCAGTAGCTAATCTAGTCTATTATGCTATTATTTGATTTTGTGTTTCACCTTTTGTCTGTGGGACAGAGCACAGGTACAAGGCTCAGGTTGTGGCTCAGACACATCACAGTGACTGGAGTGGTTTTAGCCCACAGGCCTCAAATGTTTGTATTGAACCATGATATAAAGTAACAAAACAACAATACATTGTGTCCTTTGGCAAGACACTTCACTCATTGCCTCGTGTGAATGTGGTAAGTGTTGGAGGTGGGCGGGGCCGTAGTGCAGTCCGGCAGCCTCACCCCCGTCAGTCTGTCAGTCTGTGGCAGTGGTTTCCCTTTGTTTCACATTCAGAGTACCCCTCAAGTTGAGTTTCAGGAAAATAAATGGGTTTAAAAGTTGCATATTGTCAATTATTACAATTATATTGTTTGAATTATATCTATGGGCCAAAATACTCCAAAAAGATGCTACATTTATAACTAAAGACAAAAGATAAAAGTACATTTGATCTTCTATGAAAACCTGAAACCATTCCAAGGACGCTCTGGTAATTGCTCAGGTACCCCTTGGGGTACAAGGGGTACCTGAAACAAGGAACACAGGAAAACAAGGAATAAGGAACAAGCAATGCACACAGGAAAACAAGGAACAAGGAATGCACACAGGAAAACAAGGAACAAGGAATGCACACAGGAAAACAAGGAACAAGGAACAAGCAACGCACACAGGAAAACAAGGAACAAGGAACGCACACAGAGAAACAAGGTGTCACTCTGTGAGTCCAGAGGGAAGGGGTGCTTTTCTCTCATGGTTGTGTTTGGTTGCTCTCTTGAGTTGCCTTTGGTTGTGCTCATATGGTCCTGCTTCAGTTTGAATGTCTTTAATGTATTGCAGTTCAGTTATGTGCTGTTCTGGTTGTGCGTCAGCACTTTTGGTTTTCTTTTTCTTGGATTTTGTTACTGATTCATTTTGTTCATCATCTCGAAGGGCTTCATTTTTTGCCACCATTGCTCTTCCAGAGTAGTTTGAGGTAGAACTGCATTGATGATTTTTTTGTTTGCTCATGTTTCACTGGAGGGCCCCTGACCAGCTTCTTATCCAGCCTGGAATGGAAATTGTTAAAGTTTTGAGTCTGTGTAGATATTCACAGGACGTCCCTCCATATCGTTGGTTTTGTTGGGGTCCTCTGTCTCGTTGTAATGGCCCTCTTTGCTGGCCCCAAGAGTACACTACAAATATATCCATTCACTGCGTTCATGGCAGGAGTTTTGGGGCCCAAATACATAGTTCTGAACTCCAATGGGATAGCGATACTGACATATTTCTAAGTGCTTTGTTAAACTCAGTCCAATATTTTTGGTATGGTTCTGGTGTGGTGTTAAGGGGCCACTTGACAGCCACAGTTTCTCCAGAAGTTAGTCTTTCCCTGTGAATAGTGAGCACATTGACACGGTTTAATTAAAAAAGTGACACATTCTTCCAACAGAACTCCCTCAAAACATGTGATTTTGTTCTTTTTGAAGTACATATATTCCTCCCATTCCTCATTTGTCAAAACAAAATGACCCTCTCTTTTCCAATTATTTCTAATGTATTTAGTTGAGTAGCTTTTCAGATAATTGGTGCATTTACATAATTTATATTCCCCTCTGCACTATCCATAAGTCCATAAATCATCACAGACTCGTTCTGAACATTTCTGACTCAAATCATGTCCATTACAACTGCGTAGCATGTCATGATAAGCTAGCTTTGTCCACCAGTGTAATTCCCTCTGCTGCCTGTAGATGGAGCTCTAACTCAATTCCTGACATGAAAACACCTGACTGTCAGTGTTGGCAGAAGTACTCAATTTTAAAGTAAAGATAGATGTGTGACATTAGCCAAGTTTTAGTTCAGTGTACAAAGTCAAGGAAGTGATGTTACAAAACTATAAAATTGCTAAAATGGGACACATTTTTACATGTTTTTTAACGAACTTTAAATATATTTATCTTACCTGTATTTTAGTTACATGGGTCGTCCAGCCTGTCATGGGCACTTTAAATGTCATAAATTTGGTAAAGAATAGTTTTGGTCAACAAAGGTCTATTCAAATTAATGTCTTATATTTTGTAGACAATTTTATGTATACATTTTTCTTTGCTTGTTGTTGAGCTTGAACTCAAAAGCTTCAGGCTGAACGTCACAATCAACATGATAAGAATAACCCCTCGAACAAAATGAAAAGTTTCTACTTTTCAGTCCAGATAAAAAAAATGTAGCAAAAACTACAGATAGTTGGTCTCAAATGTAGAGAAGTAAAAGTAAGACGTATCCACTGTAAACAACTTTAGTACAGCTACAGTACAGTACTTTTACTTCTGTACTTGGTTACTTCCCACCACTGCTGGTGCCAAAGTAAAGCTACCAGAGCAGAGGCCTGTGCGCCGACACTGTCCTCTGACCTGGACTGACCTGGACATGAGCGTCTGGATAAGCCGTACTACGAACAGGGTTCACATCCCGTCCGATGTGCGTCTTCACGTAATGAGGCGGCCTCAGAACAATGGAGAAGGGAAGAGCAGCGTACTCAATAAATATGAAGAAGTAAAAAGTTTCACTGTGACAAAGAGAAACACAGTGCAGCATCTAAAGTCAGAAAAGAGGGCTGGAAAGTATTGTTGATTCATTCAGTAAGTTTGATGAGTCTCTACGCGTTACATGCAAAATGCCATCGCTGCATGTGCTATTTGAGCTGCCAGGAACGTAAAGTAGAACTAAGTAACATTTTACTTTATTAAACCTCTTTGTAAGCCCGTGTGGTGGTTGCAAATGTATTTCCGGGGTGTTTGAAGCCCTTGCCGTCGCCCCCTGGTGTCTCTGCGTGGAAAACCAGCAGTGCAACATTTCCTGACGGCGACCTGAGGACAACTCTCCAGAGAAACCTCTCTTTTTTTATATATTTAGGGACATTAAACATTTTTGCATGTGATTTTACTTCTTTATTTCAATGAAAAGGAAAGGAAAAAAGAAAAAGAAAGCTTTTGGCATTTATTTACTGGGAGTTCACAAGAGACCTGCAGGGGGAGCGCTGTCACTGAAGTTACTGAGTTCTGCTTTAACATTGTACGGAGCTGGTTAGGAGTTTGCGGCCTGTTGCCATAGAGATTGACTCTGGCAGGAAGTGAACCAGATTTATAGTACGGCCACACCAGGTGGAACCCCGGAATGACCTCGCTAACCCACTGATCCAGCTTCAGAGTACAAGCCTCAGCACAATAACAATACAAACGCTGCAGAATACGTGTCCTTTAAGTCTGTGGTGGCTGGAGGATTCTGGTGACCTCCTCTTGTGCACGTTCTCGTCGAAGCGCTGCTCTGAGTGTTTGCACGAGGCCTCAGACAGCGCCGGTCCCGAGGAGGCGGCCGTCCGTGTGAGTCGTGCTCGGTGAAGGCTGCGTTTGATTCGGCGGCTGACACCTCCCTGACATTTACAGCTTATATTCTCCCTGCTCTCTCATATCTGAGCTGTCATGCGTCATGGAGGCTGCTGAGCGCGGATCTCCATGTGCCATTGGAGTCTTCTTATGACACGCCTCTTATCCCCCAAATCAAATCAAAATCACTCACAGCGTAATCCTGAGAGCACAAACAGAACGCAACTCAAATATATCTGACACGAGGAGATTTAGAGTGTATCCATTTTCTACAAGAGTATATCAGAGAACACATCAAACTATCGTGTTAGAGATATAGTTAGACGGGCTTATATCAAACTGGGGCGTGTGGGAGGAAATAGCAAATACTTCTGTATCTGAAAAACATGCCGCAGACAAACTATTCTCATTTCAGAAGAGCTGTGTGATAAGGTGAGGTCTGACCGTGTTCTGGGCTACAGTGACCCTCGGTGATATTGACTACGTTAATAAAATACAAGACAATGTACTGTGTTGTTGTGTAGCACTTAGACACACAATTCAAAACCCCAAACCCAACAAAAAAGCTCAATATATGAAGATTGTTGGCCTCAGTTTACAGCTGTTGAAAAAAAGTAAACGCCCATATATCTTTCTTCTTTTCTTGTGTTTGACATGACATTGTAAATAAAACTACTAAAGAGTTCTCTGGAAAAATGTATTAAAAGTATCTTTTTACAGCATGTCAAAGTGCATATTATTCACAAGGAAATGCTGATTGTTGTTGGAAATGTGACTGTCAAGTGGCTCATCATTACCGCATTGTTTTGGGATTGTCCCATTATTCATAAATACTGGAGTGAGGTCAGAGAGACACTGCAGACTGTCTTCAACACTGGTGTTACATTCGACTTTGAAACTATGTATCTCGGATGTAAAACTCTAACAATGGACATGATATATGGATACCTGTGGGATTTACTTTTGGCTGCAGCAAAAAAGTAATAACAAGAAGATGAATGACAGGGACTGGACTGAAATAACATCAGACACTTATAAAATGTCATTTTAAGTATAAAGTAGAACTAGAGACAGACAACATGGTGCTAGAGTGCAAAAAAAAGTTTACAATAAACATAGAAAATACAATGGTCATGTAGTGAGAGGCTCTCGTAGACTTCTGCCCGAGGGGAGTGGCTCCAGTCCATATTCAATTCAATCCCATTTCTTTTTGTAGCGCCCAAAATCAGAACATCAGTTTCCTCGATGGGGCACAGGTAGAAAGCAGTTTAAATAAACAATGTTTAATAGGATTGATTAAATGGCAGCTTGAACACTATCCTCTGGTTCTTCCTACTTTACCATCAACAATATTTAATATTACTTCAACTGTAGTCTGTTCATTGCTGTTCACATGTTTCTCTTTCTCTCCACTTCCCCCGGGGAGTGGAGACTGTTTCAGACACTGCGGCGGCTGCTCCAGTGACGACCCCCCCACCCCCATCTGTCTGGAGGATCGATCTCTACACTGGATGATCTATGTGCCACCCGCCTGGAGGAACTCCCTCAACCCTGGATTAGCCACACCTCGTCTGCCTGGACCAACTCCTTCTACTTTAGATGAACTGTTCCTCATCTCCTGCATCTCTCTACACTGGTGGAATGCTCCTCGTCCGCCTGGAGGAACTCTTTAAAGCCACCTCCCTCTTGAGTGGTTCTGGCTCCACAGTCCAAGTGGATGTCAGTCCTAGTTCATCTGCAGCCTGTCCGTCCGTGGGAGTAGGATCTCTCCTTCACTGTGGTTCTCCCCGAGGTTTCTACTTTTTCCCATGGGGTTTTTTGTAGTTTTTCCTCGCCGCGAAGGAGGGTCAAAGGACAGGGGCATTCTGGGACAGATATCTGAACTGCTTTTACCTGTGGCCCATCGAGGCAACTGTTGTTGTGATTTTGGGCATTATAAAAATAAATTGATTTGATTTGATTTTGAAATGGATACCTGTCCCAGAGCGCCCCCTGTCCTTGACCCTCCTTCTCTCAAGGAAAAGAACTAAAAACCCTGTGGAAAAAAGTCTAAACCTCAGGGAGAAGCACATGAAGGAGAGATCCTCCTCCCACAGACGGACAGACTGGAGATGCACCAGGACTGACACATCCACCTGGACCAGAGCCATCAAGAGGAAGGAAGGAGGATCATCTAGTGTAGAGAGAGCTCCTCCAGACAGATGAGGAACAGTTCATCTAGTGTAGAGAGAGTTCCTCCAGGCAGACGAGGAACAGTTCATCTAGTGTAGAGAGAGTTCCTCCAGGCAGACGAGGAACAGTTCATCTAGTGTAGAGAGACTTCCTCCAGGCAGACGAGGAACAGTTCATCCAGTGTAGAGAGAGCTCCTCCAGACAGATGAGGAACAGTTCATCTAGTGTAGAGAGAGTTCCTCCAGGCAGACGAGGAACAGTTCATATATTGTTGACAGGGAAAGTAGAAAGGTTATAACACCTGCCACCTTAATATCACCTGTCATTTTAATAACGTAAATAATACTTGACCTATTCCACTGTTTGCATGGAGATTTTTCACTATTGCTCGGATCTCGTGGTCATTAATCAATATTCTACACATCATTTATTTTGCATGGTCATAATTATTATTAAATATTTGGTCATAATGCATCTAACATTATCCAAAGCCAATGCATTACATAAAGAGCTGTTAAAACACAGCGTAGAGTCTTTGCAGAGAAGGAAAATAAATGCTGAGGACAAACATGAACTCTTACTCTGGCTTGGAATTTCTAAACATCTTTTTATGAATTGCTGAGATTATGAATTAAAAGTATAAGTTAGGTATGATTTAGATTTTATTTCTTATTTTGTGTTTGGGTGTCATCAGCTGCTCTCGTAGCAGACCCCTGTGAGCCACGCCCTCTGCATGAAAACACAGTCTGCCACTGACAAAAGTGTCCCGAGATGCTCCAAATTGAACCGTCTGGGGGCTCAGGGCCAGTCCAAACGTGGCAATACAAAGTGGCTTTGAAATGTCACTTTGCCAGTACAAGTTCTTGTTGTTTTGTAGCGTGTAGTGCCAGCAGACTCCAAAACAACAAAAGAGGAGGTTTAAAGATGCATGTGGATGGCTTCTGGTCGAGGCAGAAGCAGCTCGTCTTGAATTGTCAAACACACTTCTGGTTACTTGCTGACTAACTAAATCTATAAGAAGCCATCTCATGTTAGTTTGTGGCTGTGTTTCTCCCGTGAACTCTTCTCTTCTGTGAACCTTATGAAAAGTCTGTCTGCTCTTCTGTCTTTCCTGCAGACAGACAGACTTTATTGTTTGTGCAGGAGACAGTTGTTATTCCTCTGGTGTTTGTGCAGCTCTGACAGAACGGAGCTTTGTGTGGTTCTCGTCTGCCTCATTTACAGACAGAACACAGCCTGCAGCTCTGACTTACTGCTCTCACACTTTCCTCTTATTTACTCAACAGAAAAAGAGCCATTTAAGCATCATTTAAATAGAGGCACATTTACACATTTATTTGGGTTTGATGTGGGGTGTATTACGCATAAGAAATGAATCTTTCCTTTGCTTTGATTACAGCTCGACTCTTCAAGAATAACTTAAAATAATAAGTTCCAGAGAAAAGAAATACCTTCTCCATCCCGTTTACAATGGTCCTCTTGGTGCCCCTCTCTGCGTGTGAGTGCTTTTGTCAGCTCAGAAAGGCCTTGTGATCCAATGTCATGTTAAAACTGTGATACCTGTGTCAAGCATAGCACCCTTTATAATTTATTCTTTTCCCAAGCCACAGAGAGACTGTCCCTCCAGTGTGTACTGGCTCTTCCCCGGAGCCTCCTCCCAGTGGGACATCCCCAGGGAGGTGGCCAGGAGGCATCAGGAACATAAGCAGCGGCTCTACTCCGAGCTCCTTCCGTGTGATTGAGCTCCTCACACTATCTCTACGAGAGTGCCCAGCCACTCAGTGGAGGAAGCTCATTTCGACCGCTTGTATCTGTGATCTTGTCCTTTCGGTCATTACCCAGAGCTCATGACCAGGTGAGGGCAGGAACGTAGACTGAGCGGTAAATCGAGAGCTTTGCCTTTCGACTCAGCTCTTTCTTCACCACAACGGTCCGATACAGCACTGATCCACCTGTCAATCTCACGCTCCATCACTCCCTCACTCTGAACAAGACCCTGAGATTCTCTGGCTTCAAAGGGCCCAGGACCCCAAACGCCTAGAGCGACTGTGGCAAACACCTATGAGGTCTGGAGCACCCGATGGAGAGTCTGGAGCTGGTCCAGTGTTCCATGACCGGTACCAAAACCACACTGCTGCTCCTCAATCCCAGGTTCCACTATCGGTTGGACTTTCCTCTTCGGTCCCTGGAGTGGACCTCACTGGAAATAAATTGCCCTCATCGATTGTGGCTAAGTGAGAACAGACTCCAGTTGAACTGAGACCCTAGTCTCTGCCCCAGACAGTGTTAAACCTGTCCTCAGACACCTCCTTGGCACCCTGAACCATTCAGTGAAAAGCAGTTTGAGAAAAGGGTGATTTTTGATGAAGGGATGTCCTTGGAACACCACACAAAGCAGTGTGCAAAAACAGCTTCTTTCAATTGCAAAACATCTCCAAACTGAGAAAATGGTATCTCAAAAAGAGCTGGAGATGGTGATTCATGTTTCGTCGTGACTTGACTGCTGTAACAGCCTGTTCATCTGTCTCATAAGGAGGAGTTGGCTCATCTGCAGGTTGTACAACATTCTGCTGTGAGGCTCCTGACCCACACACACAGAGTCCATGTTACTCCTGTTTTAAAGTCTCTTCATTGGCTCCCTGTTTCATGCAGAATAAACTTTCCAATCGTGGTTCTCAAAATACATGAAGGACCTGATCTATCCCTCTGTTTCCAGCTGTAGTCTGAGGTCTTCAGTCACAGCCTGTTAATGGAGCCCTGTACAAGTTTTAAAACCAGAGGAGGTAGTATGGGGTCAAATTCCTGCCAAAACGTTGTAAAAGCGTAACAGTACTTGCAAATACAACTTGTGTTTTGCAAATAGGCAAAATGATTTGTACAAATAAACAAATAGTTTTGTGGAAATATAATTAAAATTTTCATTTGCAAATATATTAATCTACATCTTTACAAATCTGTTTTCCTTTGTACAAATCTGTTTTCCTTTGTACAAATCTGTTTTCCTTTGTACAAATCTGTTTTCCTTTGTACAAATCTGTTTTCCTTTGTACAAATCTGTTTTCCTTTGTACAAATCTGTTTTCCTTTGTACAAATCTTTTTCTCCTTTGTACAAATCTTTTTCTCCTTTGTGTACGCATCTTACTTTGCTCTTGCAAAACAGGCTCTCTTTATATACAAAACACATTGTATCTCTTTGCAAAACCAAACTGCGGTAGAATCCTGCCAAAAGTCACGTGACAAGCCAAGCTGCTCTCATTGGCTGAAGCAGGTCCGCCCTGTTGCTCAGTGATGTATCCAGATTTTGTAGAATCTACACTGTGTTGGGTTTTTATAATGGCAATACAGTGCCAGGACGCTTTGCCTCGGGGGCGTTGCGCCTCCGGTGGTGCCGGTATTCACGCTTTTGATACTTGTCCGATGTAAAGAGTGGCTTTCAAACAAAAACGAAAAAAAGAACTGCACTAATACCACATAAATGACTGAATGATGGCAGCGTGTCGTGTTGGTCAAGTTCAAGTTTTAAACCAATCCTTGTCTGATAACATGGCGAGGCGGTTAAGGTGGCTGAGTGAGAAATTTGCTTTTATGTTGGTGATGTGGGTTCGAGACCCACCCAACCCACTTATTTTTGGTTGATCAGTCTTTGTGCTGTTATAAATGAGGCAACTCGTGTGCACTTTTAAGCCTTCATTTACTTTAGTATCGATTGCCAGTGGATTTATTTTTATCACGTCAGGCACAATTTTTTATTAATATCTTGGCGTGCTGTGCCTGACGCGGCCTGATGATGGCGCAAAATGTGTACAAATCACACGCTGACACGATCACTCCGAGAGCTAAAACGCTGGTGCAAAAGACGCTGATGAGTCCATCACCATCAGCTGAGCATGATTGTAGATGGCAGACGCTGAACAACACATGTTGTGGATTTTTTATTTTTTTTTGTGGCACGAGTTTCCTCTGTGGCACCCTGGTCATATTTGCTATTAAAAAAGGCACCCACCAAAATACTTTTCTTTTTGTAATATTCTTTGATCTATATTTTGGTTCATTATTGTATGTTAGTTGCTCCTTTTACCTGTGGACACTGTTCCCTCTAAGCTGCGCGCGTGCGCAATTGCGCACAGCTCCCAGGGGCATCGCGCAGAGAAAATCTAAGTTGCGCACGAGAGAAAGAGAGAGAGAAAGAGAGCGAGAGGCGCGAGCTACACACAGTGACGTGCACCTGAACACGCCTGATCATTAACAGCACATAGCGCCAAGTCAAAGGCTCAGGGGGAACTAAAGTTCTACATCCCATACGCTTTTAACTAGTCTTTCTTCTAGACTCCACACCAACCCGCCTCGTATTCGCAGAGTTTTGAGAACAAATAGCTGACGAACTAATGCGTCTAGAATAGCGCAAATTACCGCGAAGACTCGCGCTCCCCATCAGGGATGAAAGTAAGGCATTACGGCCCGTTACTGCGGACCCCTAAAATATTTGCTGGTAGTACGCTGTGCCAGCAGGCACGTAAACGAGCTCCTCCACCTTACGCACGGAAAAGTAGTCCCACTAAAATCATTGCCTCTGGAGTCAAACCATCACATTAGACACAAACTTCATCCAGGGTCAGACTGTACACTTTTTTAGATTTAATCGACCAAACCCCGAACTCTCAGAACTCACGATGACAAACTTGATTTGAGCTCATTCATTCTGGATCTGACTTGTCTCCGCGCGTCTTTACGCGGCAGCGCCGTGAGCGCCGTGAGCAGCGCGACACAGACACAGACTTCAGACTCCTCTGTCCTCAGCACCAGTGAAGAATCATGAACCAATCAGAGCAAACACCACAGCACATCTACAAAGTTTAGCGCTTCGCACAGTTTTCGCGTGTATTGATATGCAAATTAGCAGCGTGCGTAACGAGGCGTTAAGTGCTTTATGGACAGAATAATCCCAAGTGAAAATTGGAAGAATGAAAATTAATGGCCACTAACGGAAAGTTTATTTAGGCTTTGAAGACTGTCTTGTTCTGTCAGAGCTACAGTAAAGTCTAATCAATGACATCCTTGAAACATGGGCTTATGATCTAAACATGACACACAGGTTACTTTGTCCAGAGACTTCCAGAGGAAATGTAAGCAGGTTACTGAATATTGCTCAAAAGTGTTGCTGGATGTGAGTCAGTCTTTATGTTAAAATGCATCAAAAATGTGAAAGCTTTGGAGGGGAAAAACACCATGACTCTGATGTGATGATATCCATTTTTTAAATTATTATTAATTCTACCAAAACCAAATTATAGCTGAGGGGCTGTGATCAGAGAGAGGACAGTGCAAGCCTTGATTTGAATCTTGAGCAGAAGTAGCCTGCAATCATAATGTATGATTAAAGGTGCACTCTGTAACTTTTGTGTGGAGGGCCTGCCATTAGCCTATTGCATGATCATAAAATGTATCACTGTAACATTTAAGTTTGTTGATCTAA
>CM033637.1:650350-692850 GCA_019453435.1 Rhinogobius similis | reverse complement strand
CCACTGACGTAACAGATTATTCATAATATACTATATATAGGGCTGCCAAAGTTAATGCGTTAACTCATGCGATTAATCACATGGGTTGATTTGACGAAAGTCGCTCTTTTAGATCACAGGAGGCTTTACCTGAGCGAAGGAGGAAGAACAGGGGAAGCTCCGTTCATTTTACACATATAATCCATAAATCCTCACGTTGACGAGCGCAGAAATCTCATGGCCTGATGTTTACGAGCGCGGAGCGGCGGCGAGTGGTGCGGCGCAGAGCAAAACCAAACACGTGTCCTCTGTGATGAAAACTGAACTTGTGTGTGAGCGCTAAAACAAGTTACCTGGATAAGTGATGAACATGAATTGTCTGTGTGTGTAGATGTAACGGGTGGTACCTCGGGGTGTCGCTGTATCCCCTCAGCCGCACGGTTTAAAAAGGGGAAGTTGGCTGCTTGTCGGGAAGGTGCCAGTTCCCGTGGGAGACCAGGTCGTTGGGCCCACGTGTGTGTTCGTGTTTGGCCAAATTGTTGGTAAGCTTTTTAAAATTGTATGGTTAAATGTTTTGTAACTGCACGTTTTAATTGGCTCTTTCGTGGCAGGATGGCCATGCGGTTTTAGGCAAAATCTGTGACTGAGGAGCTGTGTGTGGGGCTCATGACGCACAGGGAGTTTATATTTTTAAGTGGTTTTAAGTAATTAAACTATCTAATATGTTGAGTGTTCTTCATTCTTGTATTTTGTGTTTACAGTGCTTTTGTTTACATTGCTTCCTGCTGTCCTTTTTGTGTTGTGTGCGAGACCTGTGAATGCGGATTAACTCACTTTTTACTTGTTTTTTGTTTGTCCTTGTTACTTTTGTTTAAGGTCACTTCCCAGATTAAATTGCACCAGCCGAGGCTAACTTAAACCGACCCGATCCATGCCGTGTGCCCATCTGGAGTGGGTTGCAGTGTTTACACTTGGAGTTTGTTGCTGTGAGGTTGTTGGTTTGCGGTGTTTTGGTCTGAAGCACTTGTTCTATTCGGGTCGCCATTCTTAATTACTTCGGCTGGTACAGAAGGATTGGGAAACAGCCGCCTTTTTTTTAACCCTAAACTTACACAGCTTCTGCCTTTTTTCTCTTAGCGTAACATCTCTCTCTCTCTCTCTCTCTCTATATATATATATATAGATATCTATATCTATATCTATAGATATATATATATAAAATACTTCATGTTTGGACGTGGACTCACTCGTTTTAGATCAGCAGAGATGACAAACTATGCTCCTAGCAGCACATGACGGAGTGGCTAACACTCTCACCTCACAGCAAGAGGATCATTTCCTGGTTGAGACGGGGCCTTTCTGTGTGGAGTTTGCATGTTTCTCTCTCACATCTGGAGATGGTCCTCAGGCACTGCACTGTGGGGCCATTGAAGGATGGGTCAGATGCAGAGGACACATTTCCCTAGGGGGAGAATAAAAGATAGGCGAACAAGCACCAGCTTTTGTTTTGGTCCACTGCGTTAAAGTGAAAGTAACTAGTCACGTTTGATTCTGTGGGTGAGAGCAGTAAGTCATCTATAATTCATCAATGGCCATCGATAAAAAAACAGATGATCTTTAAAAGCAGGTCTTGGAGTCAAAATGAGACCGCTGTGTGCTGGCTGTGTCTAAATATAGAGTGATTTATTCTACGTGAAGCAAGAAATACACCGTTAGCATGTTTGTTAGCGTTATGTGTGGAAAACTCTGCTCTGGTGCTTGCTGGTGGCACAGTACACATATGTGTACGTGTGGATGCTACCAAAGACCGGGGTTCAATTCCTCGACCATTTGCTGAATGTCACTGCCCTCTCTCTCCCCATGTCACGCTACAACTGCCGTGTCAAATAAAACCTTTGAGCCAGACAAAAAAAGAAAAGTTTATAGCACAGTATAGTTTATAGACTCATTGTGGTGAATATTTACGATGCTCAGAATGCATTCGAGAAAAGGAGTCGTGGAACAGTCCCATTAGCTGCTGAGAACATTAGAATGCCATATATTATACAGTGAATGTGAACCAGTCATTTTTATTCACAGCATAAAATCTTCCCTGGTTTACACGTGTAACGGATGGACTTTTTTTATTGACTTTTTGCACGAGAGCCTTGGCATTTGACGTTTATGATCTTGATGCTCAGAGAACACATTTAAATGGTCACATTTATATAGTGCCTTTTGGACTCTCAAAGCACTTGAACCACACACACTTTCACTCACACATTCACACACCAGTGTACACAGACATCGGGGCAAAGAGGGTTAAGTGTCTTGCCCAAGGACACAACAACAATACTCATTTTTGGGAGCTGCAATTGCACCACCAACCTGTGGATCTGAGAGCTCTACCAACCGTGGCTCTGCTGGGAGCAGGATTCGAACTGGCGACCTTCAGAACAGAGGACGAGCATCAACTGAGCTAACTCCGCCCCACTGCGCCCTCTGCTGGCTGCTGGAGAAAAGCTCCAGTGATGGTTTGTGCAAATAAGTGGGTTTCTGATCTGTTCCACAATTATCTGCTAAAAAATTTGAGAACATCAACAGAATACTGAGCTCTTTGTGAATCAAGCAAAACACAATTCCATAAGTTTCTTTAAAATAGCTCTCTAAAACTTTCAAAAACTCAACCAAGAAAACATTACAACAACCTCAAATTTGGCGAGTTTGTTGATTATAGTCCATTGGTAGGCGTTACTCCGTTTGCTGTATTGTGTTGGTATATATGTAAAAACAAATCTCAAAATGGAGATATCTGTTTTTGCAAATAACCTCTTCTTTATTATGTCTCCTTTAAGGTTAAATATGACTGGGTAAAATAGAATAAAATAGGAGAATGTGTCAATGCATGAGTCTTTCAGAAACAGACAAAACAATGACCTGTTGACATGTATGTTAAATATTGTTTTATTCAGATGTATAATATACTCAACGTCAATAGGTGATATTTAAAACAACTCTACAGTAACTCAAGTATACTGCAGTGTGCACAGCAGTCCTGTTTGTCGTGACAATTTCATCATGAGTGGGAACATTTTGTGGTACATAGAAATTAAAATGTAGTTTAATTAAATAAAATAAATATTACCCTGGTGATTGTGTCATCCCTTTATCTTCTATTGATGTTTGCTACATGTGATGCCAAAACAATAATAATTAAAAAAAAGTCTTGGGATTATCTGTTTAAATCTACAAGGAGAAAAAAGAATCAAATGTAGCCAAACACACAAACGTCCGAGAGAACACTGTTGTCCCTCAGCCTCGCTCAGTGCAGTCACAATATGCCCACAGTGAAAACAGTAGCTTCAAACACAGTCAGTGTGGACCCTTTTATAAGGCATTACAGTAGTTGAGGAGCAGGAGTGTGACTAGCAGTAGAAAATGTACAGAATCTGAGTGGAAACGATGCTGTGCTGCTCAGATGAACGTGTCCTACTTTGGCCCAAACTAAACTCTGTGAACCAAGTCTCCCTCCAGTGTCTGACGGAGTGCGTTCTCCAAGGCCTCATGGCGGCGTGGGTGCAGTGTCACTGTCCGGGCTCAGTCCTGGCTCAGTCCAGGCACGGTCCTGGCTCAGTCCAGGCACGGTCCTGGCTTAGTCTGGGCTTATCATCTCACTGTCTCGCAGTTCAGAGAAGAGTGAGAGTGCAGGGGACAGCACTATGCACATCACTGCACGCTGCAAACAAGTCATGTAATGCTACAAAGCAAGAATCCTTAAGAATTCATTGTTTTTCTCCTCATTTTTGTATTAAATCACAAAATAAAACATCTGATCATAATTCTTAGCAACCTCTGCTGCTGAGCACCAACAGCTACATGACTGTGGAGAACATTTTGAATGCCTACTCTTGGGATATTTCATTATATTTGTGGCTCATTTATATAAAAAAGTATCATTTCAGATTTTAAGCATTCTTGCTTTACAGACACCCTTCACACCTGCCTAGTACGTGGTGTACATGGATAGTGTACATGGACCCAGTCCAAGGTTGGCCTTTAGTCTCTGTAGAACAGTTTTCACTGAGGTGTAAAAGAGAAACAAAAATGACAGTCAGGTTTAAAAGATGGCCCTTCAGGCGATCTCCTTTATTCTGCGCATGTAGTCATGCAGTTCCTCGGGGTCCTGGAAGCCCATGTCCTGGCAGACCCACTGAATGTCCTGCTCGTCTGCGATGGGGATGGCGTTGTAGGGCATCTCCTCGCTGGGCAGTGTGCTGAACGTGGTGAACTTGACCCTCTTGCGTTTGGAGGTGGGCGAGCTGGCGTCCTCTCCGGTGTCTTTGGTGGAGCCGCCCGAGCTGCCGTCTCCTCGCCCGTGAGCCTGGCTCTGCACGCTGGTCTGTGAGCTGCCGCTGCTGTGGTGGTCGCTGTGGCAACAGGTCTGGACGCTCTCCAGTGGGTTCCCGGGGGTGTCAGTCTGCTGTGGAGACATCTCACACTGGGCTCGGAGCGGCTGCCCGTTACCCAGAAACACCCAGTGATGAGAGTGGTCCATGTTGGCCTGGCCCTCTGGGGGGATTCTCTTGTGGCGGTATTTCAGCACAAACACTATGCAGTTGATGAGAAAGACGAGAATGGCCAGACAGAAGACCCCCAGCAGAGCATACATACCAATCTCCAGATCCGTCATGTTCCGAGGAGAGTGGATAAACTCGTCCTCGTCTAAGTCACTGTCCGTGGGCCGCTCCTGGTTGCTAATGGTTGGAAAGTTGGTATAATCGATGGGAACACTTGCCGGTTGCTCGTTAGAAGTCTCGTAGACCCGGCCGCCGTTACCAGGGTCCAGCGCTGGTCGTCGAGTGAAAGGAACCATCTCCATTTCTCCCTCTGTGGTGGTCTCCTCCTCAGAATCCTCCTCAGGGCCATAGCGCACCTTGACAAAGACGTTAGCAGAGGCGATGACACTCTTGCGTTTGGTCTTCTGGCAGGCCTCACAGATGGTCATCTCCACTCGGACCAGCTCGCCAGACCCCTCACCCTCCGCAGCCACCACAGGCCAGCGCTGTCCGGGCTCCTGAACCACCGACACCACCTTCTCATCCAGGGACGAGCCATTCAGGGTGTAGTCTTTAGGGTCGAAGTACGTGAGCGTGGCAGCCGTTTGGTCACTGAAGAGCATCCAGATGGACAGAGACGCCTCCTGCAGCACACATAAACACAAGGCAAACGGTCAAGAACTGAGACATTTGAACCAACTCCATAAAGAAGGTACAGTTATGGATTTTATACAGAAAACATTTCATCCTCAGCCTAGACACAGCTGATGGCTGAGATTGTTAAGTCTATTTTACACCATTGTCCTACACAAGAGGAAAGATGCTCATGCCCGAACTGTGGTGCAGCTCACAGACAGGTGCAGCTCACAGACAGGTGCAGCTCACAGACAGGTGCTGCTCACAGACAGGTGCTGCTCACAGACAGGTGCAGCTCACAGACAGGTGCTGCGCCCAGACAGGTGCAGCTCACAGACAGGTGCTGCTCACAGACAGGTGCATCTCACAGACAGGTGCTGCGCACAGACAGGTGCAGCTCACAGACAGGTGCTGCTCACAGACAGGTGCAGCTCACAGACAGGTGCTGCGCACAGACAGGTGCAGCTCACAGACAGGTGCTGTGCACAGACAGGTGCAGCTCACAGACAGGTGCTGCTCACAGACAGGTGCAGCTCACAGACAGGTGCAGCTCACAGACAGGTGCTGCTCACAGACAGGTGCTGCTCACAGACAGGTGCTGCTCACAGACAGGTGCAGCTCACAGACAGGTGCGGCTCATAGGCTAACCCTCAAAATTTCCAGGGTGAGGTCCCTACTTTCAAAACTACCTTTATTTAATAAATATTTATTCACGCCACATTCAATGGTTTTATGCCACTTAAGTGGTCACAGCTGCCCTGCAGCAGACTGACAGAAGTGAGGCTGCCAATCTGAGCCATCAGCCCCTCACACCACAGAAATGTGAAGTGTCTTCTAAAGGACACACGGACAGAGGGGTATCTAACCTCTTACATTCGGGTTGGTGGCCGAGCACTCAGACATTTAAAACAAATTTATGTTAAATGGCAATAAAGTTTGTCTTATTTATGTGCATGAAATGAAGTCACAAATTCAGATCTCAACTCTCACACTGGCACTGACTGTGACTTGAATGCTCACAGTGCAGCTTTGAAGTCCTGGCACTGACCCAGAACATAAATCTGCAGAGAGAGGGAGGAGAGCACTGCAGTAGAGCAGCTTGAGCCCTCTTACAATAGCTGCACAGCTCTGAAGCAGCTGTGGAGCCCCAGAGCTGTGGAGCCCCAGAGCTGTGGTGCCCCAGAGCTGTGGAGCACCTGAGCTGTGGAGCCCCAGAGCTGTGGAGCACCTGAGCTGTGGAGCCCCAGAGCTGTGGAGCACCTGAGCTGTGGAGCACCTGAGCTGTGGAGCACCTGAGCTGTGGAGCACCAGAGCTGTGGAGCACCTGAGCTGTGGAGCACCTGAGCTGTGGAGCACCTGAGCTGTGGAGCACCTGAGCTGTGGAGCACCAGAGCTGGGGAGCACCTGAGCTGTGGAGCACCTGAGCTGTGGAGCACCTGAGCTGTGGAGCACCTGAGCTGTGGAGCCCCAGAGCTGTGGAGCACCTGAGCTGTGGAGCACCTGAGCTGTGGAGCCCCAGAGCTGTGGAGCACCTGAGCTGTGGAGCACCAGAGCTGGGGAGCACCAGAGCTGGGGAGCACCAGAGCTGTGGAGCAGCAGCGCCCTTCACTGCCCTGTGAGGCAGATGTTGTGATTGAAGCTACACGTCGTCCACACCGACTTCTAGAACCCAACTGTGGTTTTGTCTTGGCTGATGACAAGTCTTGGTTTGGTCTTTGTTTAGAGATGGTTTATTTTCTGGGGTAGTTTTGTTTTAGATTGTAATGGATAAAATGTCTGAATATGGATCAGAAGATTTTGGACTTCTGCGCTTCTCCCACACTCTTCTATCACTCCCCTCACTCTCCTCACACACTCCTCTCTCACTCCTCCCACACTCCTCTCTCACTCTCCTCACACTCCTCGCTCACTCTCCTCTCACTCTCCTCCCACACTCCTCGCTCACTCTCCTCCCACGCTCCTCCCACACTCCTCACACTCCTCTCACTCTTCCCACACTCCTTGCTCACTCTCCTCCCACGCTCCTCCCACACTCCTCACACTCCTCTCACTCCTCCCACACTCCTCGCTCACTCTCCTCCCACGCTCCTCCCACTCTCCTCACACTCCTCTCACTCCTCCCACACTCCTCGCTCACTCTCCTCCCACGCTCCTCCCACTCTCCTCACACTCCTCTCACTCCTCCCACACTCCTCGCCACTCTCCTCCCACGCTCCTCCCACTCTCCTCACACTCCTCTCACTCCTCCCACACTCTCGCTCACTCTCCTCCCAGGTCTCCCACTCTCCTCACACTCCTCTCACTCCTCCCACACTCCTCGCTCACTCTCCTCCCACGCTCCTCCCACTCTCCTCACACTCCTCTCACTCCTCCCACACTCCTCGCTCACTCTCCTCCCACGCTCCTCCCACACTCCTCACACTCTGGTCTCACTCTCCTCCCACTCCTCTCACTCCTCCCACACTCCTCGCTCACTCCTCCCACGCCTCCCACTCTCCTCACACTCCTCACACTCCGCACACACTCCTCGCCTCACTCTCCTCCCACGCTCCTCCCACTCTCCTCACACTCCTCTCACTCCTCCCACACTCCTCGCTCACTCTCCTCCCACGCTCCTCCCACTCTCCTCACACTCCTCTCACTCCTCCCACACTCCTCGCTCACTCTCCTCCCACGCTCCTCCCACTCTCCTCACACTCCTCTCACTCCTCCCACACTCCTCGCTCACTCTCCTCCCACGCTCCTCCCACTCTCCTCACACTCCTCTCACTCTCCCACACTCCTCGCTCACTCTCCTCCCACGCTCCTCCCACACTCCTCACACTCTGGTCTCACTCTCCTCCCACTCCTCTCACTCCTCCCACACTCCTCGCTCACTCTCCTCCCACGCTCCTCCCACTCTCCTCACACTCCTCTCACTCCTCCCACACTCCTCGCTCACTCTCCTCCCACGCTCCTCCCACACTCCTCACACTCTGGTCTCCTCTGACAGGCCCACATAGACTTTGATATGGATGAGGTTAATAAAACATGGAGCTTAGCAGATCGCTGACAGCACCAGTGAGAGCTCTAAACAAGAGCGGGGCCTGTGTGTTAGGACATGAAAAATTATGTTTCTTTTGAATAAACCAGAACAGGCCCAATGAAGAGAATGATGATTATTTGATTTGAAATGATCCTGAAACAGACAGCCTGAATTCTGTTGGAAATATGGGTCATGCCACTAAGTGCCCACTATTCACAGGGAAATACTAACTGCTGGAGAAACTGTGGTTGCCATGTGGCTCATCATGTGTTGGTCTGTCCAACTGCACAGAAATAATGGACTTGGAATTAGAGATTAACAAAGTGTTTTTTTGAGTGTAGTGTGTTTTTGACATTCGCCTCCCACTCGATTTCAGAATGATCTATTTGGGCCTCAAAACCTCTGCCATGGACACATAAATGGATATCAGGAGCAAACTCTTGGCGGCTTGGAAGAAGGCCCTCGCCAAGAAATTAATGACACAAACAGCACCAACAATCAAGGACTGACCTTACAACTGACTGACTGAATCTGAACCAAATGGAACAATAACGTTACAATGTTCTATTCAGTTCATGTTTGTAAAGCCCAATGTCTCGCAGACAGGTTGCGCCTCAATTTTCTTCTGCCTTTTTTTTTTCTTTAGTTTTTCTGTTTCAAGTTTATATGCTCATCTACACTGGGACTGAAAATAAAAAGCAAACTACATTGTTCTTGCTTACTTCAAATACGATACTAACAATAAATTCTACTAATTCAAATACAGTAGATTTATATTAGAGGTGGGCAACACTGACAAAAATTAATACCCACCTCAATTAACATATTCAAGTACAACATTTGACCTAGTAGTTTATATTTAGGGCTTTTAAATGGTCTAAAAGTGCAATGGACTAGTATGCAGAGACCAGAATTTACAGTCTGAAATGGTTGTGAAAAAGGGAGTGTTTAATATAAAATGTAAATCCTCTCTGGAGTGAGGCACAGCATTTTATTCCAATTAGTGTTGCTGTATTCTTTGATAATACACCTCAAGAATCAGAGAATGCAGTGGGACTATTACAAAATGCAAAAGCCTCTGCTCTTCCGTCCCACTGTAAAACAGTGTTCCTCCACAGAGAGCCAGCCTCGGAGGGCATTCCGAGCGATACATTACAATCATTTCATTAGAAGAAAGCAGAGCAGTGGAGTTTGTTTCTCCCTCGCAGTGTTCGCCGCCTCCTTCAGGCCACACAAAGTCTACACAGAGCAGAAACCCTCAGAAACACGCCTGTTTAGTAGCTGTGCACTGTGGGCAGGCACTTCTCTCTTTCTGCTCAGACACTTAAGAAGGGCTGCATGGATTCCTGTGGAGCGGGAGGATAATGGGCAGCTTTATGGGCCGTCCTTGTGAACAAAGCCAACTGCGGCTTATGGAATGTACCCAGGAATGATTTCATTAGGCAAAGTGAAACCACAGGCTCATAATGACACGGCCAAGAGGTGAGTTAACTTGGCCAATCTGAGGAGAGGGACCTAGTTCTTTTGCTAGATTTCATATGGCTCTGAAGTCCTTTGTGGCAAACATCTCTCTCACTTTCACCTGGTGTTCCTCCACAACAAGGACACTCAGCCTAGAGCCAGTTTCCATGTTCTTAAAGTGCTCCTGTTCAGAGCATCAGTGCACAGCCTGGAGCCACAGCTAAAGCCTGTTTACATGTTCATTAGTGAGCGCTCTATATGAAGCTAATTCCCATGCACTCCCTGTGGGCCGAACACAGAGTGTAATTAAAAACAGTGCAGTTAAACAATAGAGGAGTGTGACCCTGAACTCAGCAGCTCATTAACAGCTCAATTGACTGTCTCTGCTCCAGTGTCTTGAATGCAGCAGAAACACATATGCACACGCACGCACACACACACGCGCACACACACACACGCGCTCACACGCACGCACGCACGCACACACACGCGCACGCACACTCACACTCACACTCACACTCACACTCACACTCACACTCACACTCACACTCACTCACACACACACACACACACACACACACACACACACACACACACACACACACACACACACAGACAGGTGCTGTGCTGCACTTGCACGCTCAGAGGAGGTGACTGTGAGGAGCACCTCCTCTGCTGTGCTCCTGCGTGTGTGGCTGTTCTTCAGCTCTGCACAGGGTCACAGCTGAGGGCTGTGCAATTAATCACATTGTGAGGTCAGTCAAAGCATGTGGTTTGGAGCTCACTTTGGAAGAAGAATTTTGACAATGTTTTTCTTTAAATTGCAATAATTAAAAGTCTTTATTGTTTCTGTCCTGGAAAATAATATTGAAAGCTTTTTCTATTTGCTTTAAATGAGATAAAATAAAATTGACTATCGAGATATGAGAAAAAAACAGCAAGTGGTTTCCACTGTCCTGCAAGAGCTTTCCAACGGTACTGACTTGTGGATTATAGGCAAAAGACTCTTTCAAGAATCCACTCTAGAATTGATAGTGGTGCAGTATAGTCACACTGGTAAACCCCTTCATGTTCACATTCATTTTGTAGTGTACCTGTTTGGGGGTGGTGAGCGTCTGCACCCCTGCCGCCTTGGCCACCATGGTGTGACTGTTCCCTGGACTGGGCTGGACCGACATGCTGAGCCCAGAGATGGCGTGGACTCTCAGCTCGGTGATGGACACTTTGTCATCGGTGACGGAGAAGGCGGCCTCTCCCAGAACCGCGTCCACAGCCAGAGGAGACTCCACCTGCAACACAGAGCAGGACCAATCACATCACAGAGCAGGACAATACATCACAGAGCAGGACCAATCACATCACAGAGCAGGACAATACATCACAGAGCAGGACCAATCACATCACAGAGCAGGACAATACATCACAGAGCAGGACCAATCACATCACAGAGCAGGACCAATAACAGAGCAGGGCCAATCACAGAGCAGAACCAATCATGTCACAGCTCAGGACCAATCACAAAGCAGAACCAATCACAGAGCTGGACCAATCACAGAGCTGGACCAATCACATCACAGCGCTGAAGGACGTCACACAATCAGACATCATATTCTTTTGTCTGGGGGGTGGGGGGCGTGTCTGAGGGTTAGGGGGCGTGTCAGGGGGATAGGGGGAGTTTCTAAGAATGGGTAAAAAGAGAATAGTCAGAGCAATGGCGTCTTGTCTGCAGGAGAATAAAGATGACTGAAACATGCAGGAATCCCTCTAAACACAACTGTGGTGGTTTGATGAGAAGGAAAGTAATTACAATAAAAGAGCATGGTTAACAGCTCTTAAAAGTCCATTTTGCTTGATATTTGCCCAAGCCAATATTGTAAATAAGAATTAGTTCCAATGTTAAAAAATGAATAAATAAACAAATAAAACCAAAAACACTAATAACTTTTTACAGATATGATCGAAGCATCACTACTAATTCTTCTGGAAAGAAAGAAAAACTTCTACAACTTGTACAATAGCTTCATCTCCTACTATTACTATGTAACTGCCCCACACACCAACCTGTGCACTGCCACACACACACACACACGCACGCACGCACGCACACACGCACACACGCACAGACAGACAGACAGACAGACAGACCGACCCTCGGAGCACTTGATGAAGAGAGACATGAAGCTAAAGAGGAGGTATGTTTACACATCAACATATTATACTACATCCCAGATAAATGCATTTCTTTTGCTAATTGGCTTCATTAAAGTGAAAAGAGTCAGCATAAATAGATGTTTTGACGTCCATCTGAAAGTCATTTTCAATCTGAAGGGAATGGTCGGAGGATGTACACTGTTCTGAGGTCTCATTTGTAAAAGTATGAACAAAACACAAACTCCCTCAAACACGCTCCTTTCTCATCTCTCTGAGCACAGATGGCCTTCTTCCTCGTCTCTTAAAGTCCTGATGCTCAGGGTTTGGGGGTTTTGGACGGGAACACTCATTCTTATGTCAAGTTCTTTTTTACAGATCAACAAAGTAACGTGGAAAGTATACAGTTTATAAATGAGAGTCCTGTGCAAGAATAGTCCTGCCCAAAGGCACGACTTAACCCGATGCTGCTCATTAGACTCTTAGACTAGAACCTTCAGATTGAAAATGACTTCTAGGGGACAGTTGAAATGTCTAGATTTCAAAAACAGCGTCCAAATGATTTGAAAGCTTTTCTATCTACAACAAAAGTGAAAGGTTAATCTGTGAATTTACTACAGCCTTCTTCCAATCTGACCACAACAAGAACCATCAGATATTGTTATCTGCAGAAAAACTCCAGAGCATCGGACCATCCACAGCAATAACGCGCCTCCAGACTCACAAAATGACGAATGGCCAGAGGGAGACTGTGGCATTTCTGAAACATACCTTGTGTGTTAGTGCAGCGAAAACTACTTTACCGAATGTCAACATAAAGCACAAGTGTAAACAGTGGGAGTGTGTCCACAGGAGACAAGCACTTTATTGTCTTTGCGAAGCTCATAAAGTCTGTGACAAGCCAATTCAAGATTCAATTATGTGCACAAGCCCGGCCTGTCTGTCAGAGGGACGCACAGACCCAATCTATCAAGAACAACTGCCTCAGCAAACACTTTTCATCTACGAGTCGGACAGAGCTTCACACACAACAGCTCAGCTGACAGGACTGGGAAAGTAGACAAAGATTGTACTCAAGTAAAAGCCCTGCTGCTTCAAAATAATAATACCCAAGTAGAAGCTCGAAGTAGAGGTCCAAGAAACGACTTTAAATTCTGTTGTGCAGTTTGTGCAATGATAATAAAGGCATTCTGAGTCTGATTTGGGTAAGATAATAGTGAGAGTAACTATCTGAATGTAACTGATATAATATAAAGTGAACAAACCATACATAATGCACAAAACCTGGCATTTTCAAAGGATAGACACAAAAATGAGACAAACTAAATCCTACCTGAAGGAAACACAGACCGGGCCTGTGGCACAGGCGAATGTTAAGGATGACGGAGGGAGGCAGGAGTCTGAAAAAACATTTTAGGCTGCAGCTCACAGACAGGTGGCGCTGGAGAGCAGGGCCTAACCCCTCATTCACTCCACAGTCCTGCACTCTTGAGCAGACTAAACAGTGCACTCAATCACAGAGTGAATCAGACACGCAGCTCACTACTTTCTCCTCGATGAGAGTCACATGACTCCGGCACCTGGGAGATTAAAAAAAGTCGGCAAAAATGTATTTCTGTCATGATTCTGGGTAAAATCCACCTTACACGCACATATTTATGGACTAATAATCATCATACAAGTTTTGTTCACTGGAATCGCAAATGAAACATGAAAATGACTGGATTATTCAACCGTTAGCCCCTCTGCTGCTAGCGGTTGTTGAAAGTGTTTTGTTCATTTCTTTTTGTTCTTTCAGCTTCATTCATTCCTGTCTCTATCCGCTGTTGTTTTTCCGACTCATGCAATGCATTGTGGTCAGTATTGGCTGGTCTGGTGACCAGTGCTTGACACTACTTTTCAAGATGCATTGTGGGAAATTTTGATAGCACTACTTTTTCACCTGCTGGACATTTGGACAGACAAAATGGCTTCTGCAGGAAGTGTGGACATTCGGACACAGCCTGAAGCTCCACTGCTCCACTGAGAACCACTGAGGCAGGGTTTGGACACAAGTGACACAAGTGTTGTTATAATAAATAATGGCCCCATTCGAATCAAGTGCAATCATAAAGCATGATTAAATGACCCAACTGCACGACTTTTAACACAGATTACAGGACATTGTTCAGAATGTCTGGGGAAGGACCCTCAGACCTCCCTATTTTCAGAATACCTGCTACATAATCCACTCAGAATCATTGGACTGATGCTTACAGAGGTCTAAGTAAAAATACCGAACATTAGACTATGGATGAAGGCAGGGGGCGCCAACAGAAACTAGTAAACTATATCTAAACTATATCTAAACGATGCAGACGGGCTTAAAGAGGCCGATCTTATAATGTTAGCTAAGTCTCTTTGTGTGTGAAGTGCTTGGGCCCCACACTCATGAGCTGCCTGTCAGAGGGGGAGGACTGAGCTCCCACCTGAGTTCAGCGGAGGCCCACGTTCACTGATTGGCCCTGTGGTCGATACACAATACAGCACTGTGCAGTTGAGACATTAGTACACAGCTCCACATTGATTCTCTTTTTGCTCTCTTTAATCAGTCTGTAAAAACACTGCAAAGCGGAGCACGGATCAATGTGAGCAACACATCCACCGTCTGAGCTGAGAACAGACGGACCTAAAGTAACTATTCTTTTTATATCATTTCCTATGAATATTCTGATCTCTTTACATTTCTCAGCTAAGGACAATCCATCATCTTTGTCACAGCTGCACATTATAAGAATCTGCTCATATTTTCTGCTGCTTTTTGCATTGGTTTTATGCATATTGTATGTTTGTTTAGATGTTTTAAAGGGACAATAGGTCATGTCTTTTCCAATAAAACACAAGGATAGATACTGCATGTTTAATGTCATATTCTGGAACATTCTATAGACCAGTGGTTCTCACACTGAGTACTACAAAAGCAAAGATTTAGCTTTCCGAGTACCACACCACCTGACCACACCAGACCACCAGACTGCACCAGACCACCAGACTGCACCAGAGCACCAGACTGCACCAGACCACCAGACTGCACCAGACCACCAGACTGCACCAGAGCACCAGACTGCACCAGACCACCAGACTGCACCAGACCACCAGACTGCACCAGACCACCAGACCACACCAGACTGCACCAGACCACCAGACCACACCAGACTGCACCAGACCACCAGACTGCACCAGACCAGCAGACTGCACCAGACCACCAGACTGCACCAGACCACCAGACTGCACCAGACTGCACCAGACTACACCAGACCACCAGACCACACCAGACTGCACCAGACCACCAGACCGCACCAGACTACACCAGACCACCAGACTGCACCAGACCACACCAGACTACACCAGACCACCAGACTGCACCAGACCGCACCAGACTACACCAGACCACCAGACTGCACCAGACCACACCAGACTACACCAGACCACCAGACTGCACCAGACTACACCAGACCACCAGACCACACCAGACTGCACCAGACCACCAGACTGCACCAGACTACACCAGACCACCAGACTGCACCAGACTACACCACACCACCAGACTGCACCAGACTACACCAGACCACCAGACTGCACCAGACTACACCAGACCACCAGACCGCACCAGACTACACCAGACCACCAGACTGCACCAGACTACACCAGACTACACCAGACTGCACCAGACCACCAGACTGCACCAGACCGCACCAGACCACCAGACTGCACCAGACTGCACCAGACCACCAGACTGCACCAGACTGCACCAGACCACCAGACTGCACCAGACTGCACCAGACTGCACCAGACCACCAGACTGCACCAGACTGCACCAGACCACCAGACTGCACCAGACCGCACCAGACTGCACCAGACCACCAGACTGCACCAGACTGCACCAGACCACCAGACTGCACCAGACCGCACCAGACTGCACCAGACCACCAGACTGCACCAGACTGCACCAGACTGCACCAGACATTTGAACCCGGCATTAGAGTGCACTGTTGATTAAACTGCTGTGGTTCTCTCTCTCTCTGTGTGTGTGTGTGTGTGTGTGTGTGTTTGTGTGTGTGTTTGTGTGTGTGTGTGTGTGTGTTTGTTTGTTTGTTTGTTTGTTTGTTTGTTTGTTTGTGTTTACCACACAGAGCAGAGCTTTTAGACTCAGTAAACATTAGTGTTGAATTATTTTGTTTCTATCAAGCTCAGCTCAAACGACATCACTTTTTCTTCTGGGTCAAAGTTGGTCAAAAAATCAATCAACTGACCAATTAATAAACTGAAAATAAATAAAAATGTATGTGCATAACTTTTTAGCCAATAATATACAATAAAAGCATGTTTATCTCTTTTTCGGATGTTTTTTTGCTCTGACAAACCTGTGTCCTTGCAGAGAGCCAGTGGCATCTCCACAAACGTTGTTTCTTTGGCTGTGATATTTCACAGTATGGCATAAAACTGATCTATCTGCACAGAGACAGCTCAGAAGTATGGTTTTAACTTCCTGTTTACAAAGAATCATATCCATGATTTTACACCTCCAGAAAGTTACGCAGTGTTGCTTTAATCCATTTCTAAGATAATGCTTAGTTGCAGCTGTACTTTCCACCACTCACTACATTTACATGCACAGAGAAATCAGACTAAAAATAAGTTCCCACTACTTGCACAAGCTCACTTTAGCTGCGCAGAAACAGAGTTGTAACCAGTTCAGGGTCAAGTCGACTCTTCTGAAGTTTGCGTGTGTTCTGGAATGGCATTGTTGTCCTCTTTAATCCACGCAGGAGCACGCACAGTTATGTTTGTTGAGCTGCAGTCCCATTGATCATTAAGAGGCGTCCCAAAGTGCTCTAAAGTGAACCGCTCTGGACGATCAGGGCCAGTTGAAACATGGCTTGATGAAAGACAAATACTTTCATCCGTCCCACTGATATGTGAGAGCGGTCACTGTCACATAATACCGTGCTTTGTGTGGGACTTATACTGAGGCCTGTAATCACTCTGAAGGCTCATGTGGTTTATGCAGAGAGAGATGACATGTCCATCTGAACATGTCGACTGTTTCTTTTCTTTGATTCATCTTCACAAAGCGCCTCACACTCACAAGCACAGTCTCATCCAGTCACAGAGTAAGCGGATCACCACGGAGACGTACAATGTTCTTTTAGTGCCACGGCTTCACTCTTTTGCCTGTAATCCTTTTTCTAATTGCACTTTCCCAGGCCTCAATCACTGCGGCGCTCGTTCTGTTTCACAAAAGCACGCGCACGGCTAAAGCTGCTGTCTGTGCCGTGATTGGCTCCCGGCGGTCATGTGACTGTGGCCATGGGAGCAGTGATAGATGAGTGGCTGAAGCAGGAGTGACACTCTGAAACTCCAGCAGCGTCCTGACATTGGACATTCCTGTTGATGTCTTGTAATGTGCAGTGGTGCATGCTGGGAAATACGGTTTGTGCCCAGATCACATTAGTGTGGACTAATCCTGCGTATGGAGTGAGGTAAAGCAGAGCCGCAGTGGGCCAATCAGCAGCAGGTAGGACGCTGTGATGACATGATGTGTTAGCACTCACACCTCACAGCGAGAGGGTCTGACTGTTCCTGATGAGGCCCCAGCAGCTCACGAGGTCAAATGCAGAGGACACATTTTGGACTGAAAATGTTTGCAAAATAATCACATCAAATCCTATATTGTGCTGCATTTAGGTTAGTGTTGTTTGCTAATAAGTGTGGCCCTGTAACAATGTATAACAAAAAAGAAACTATATAAAGGTTTCCAAGCCACAAAGACAAGGAGCAGAGTTGATATATTATTAATATTTAAGTAACAAAGAAGTAATTCTGATAAATGCATTGAACAATTAAATATTTCATTAAGTAGAGCATTCAACAACGTTTTAATTTTAAACTATTAACTTGAGCATTTGGGTTTACAGTGACATGATCTAACATTATTCCGTCACCAAAACATGCAGTTGTATTAGCTTCGTTTGCTCTGGAGATTCGGAGGTCTCTGCTGTTTTTAAGTCCATTAATTCTGTGAATTTCTGTCCCAAATCACGTTCATTTCAGCTGTGTGCCTACATTAGCATGTTGGGGCAAGCTAGATTTGTTGATCTCCCTTGAGTCATTGCCTCTGCTGCCGGTGAATGGAGCGCAAGCTCAGTGAGAAACAAAGCAAAGGAACAAGAGCAGGTTGTGTGTATTCAGTGCATTTCCATCTCAGCTCATCAATGCAGATGTTTTACTTTTATTTTGTGAGAGTCAGAGGAACTGTTGAGGCTGGATGTTGTCTTGTCTCCTCTCCCTGACATCGCCTTACACAGGCCACTGGGAAGACTCTTATGTAACCGAGCACTGCTCTGTTAGGAAAAGGACCTTTCCTGAACGATGATGAGCTGGAATAGACTTTTACAATGGTCTTGATTAGGGCTGCTTGATTGTGGGAAAAATCATACACAATTATTTGGCTCATAATGGAAATCACGATTTAAAAAAAGTGCCTTTGCTCCAGGTTTTGAGTGGCTTAATGAGTGCAGAGTAACATACAGTTTCTCTGAACAGTTTCTCTAATCCATTGTATTTTTCATATTATAATTGGAATTGCAGTTATCCTGTGTGTATGATTTGTTGCACAGCCCTAGTCTTGATCTACCTCACTACTTGTATAAATCAAGAAACATCAATTATTTTGTGTTAAAAATACAATTTAAAAAGTAGTTTAAAAAAAATCAAAACCTTGTCTTTGGTCCAGTCCAGACAGTTTCAGAACTCAAGTCAAAGCTCAGTGTTTCTCTTTAATGATCGTGCTTTGGGCGAGAGGTAGATAAGTGAGTAAACACTATTTATCTACTTTGATGACTCAATGTGGCAACTTTTATCTGGAGGTATAAAGCAATTACTCATATCTGCTGATAATAAATGAGCCATTAGTCATTTAAATGACGCTGCGTGTGTTTGGAATCTGTTCATTTTGGGACACATCCATCAGCGGCTGTTGTGTCCTGACAGCTCCAAACTGTTTGTCCCATCAAAGCTCCAAGTCTGCGGTGTACAGTGTCAGCACGTCTGACAGCTCAGGCCATTTCAGGGAGATATCTGTCTGAAATGTGTCGTGTACATGAGATAGACTTAAGTGTATGTACGTGGAGGGTTGTTCAGATACAGCTCAGCACTTTGTCAATCAAGAAACACCTCCATCATACAAGAAACACCTCCATCATACAAGAAACACCTCCATCATACATGAAACACCTCCATCATACATGAAACACCTCCATCATACAAGAAACACCTCCATCATACAAGAAACACCTCCATCATACAAGAAACACCTCCATCATACATGAAACACCTCCATCATACAAGAAACACCTCCATCATACATGAAACACCTCCATCATACAAGAAACACCTCCATCATACATGAAACACCTCCATCATACATGAAACACCTATCATACATGAAACACCTCCATCATACATGAAACACTCTCCATCATACATGAAACACCATCATACATGAAACATCATACATGAAACACTCTCCATCATTACAATGAAACACTTCCATCATACATGAAACACTCTCCATCATACATGAAACACCTCCATCATACATGAAACACATACATGAAACACCTCCATCATTCAAGAAACACCTCCATCATACAAGAAACACCTCCATCATACATGAAACACCTCCATCATACATGAAACACCTCCATCATACATGAAACACCTCCATCATACATGAAACACCTCCATCATACACGAAACACCTCCATCATTCAAGAAACACTCATCATACATGAAACACCTCCATCATACATGAAACACCATACATGAAACACCATCATACATGAAACACTCTCCATCATACATGAAACACTCTCCATCTTACATGAAACACCTCCATCATACACGAAACACTCTCCATCATACATGAAACACCTCCATCATACAAGAAACACATCATACATGAAACATATCATTCAAGAAACACCTCCATCATACATGAAACATCCATCATTCATCATACATGAAACACCTCCATCATACATGAAACACTCTCATCATACATGAAACACTCTCCATCATACAAGAAACACTCCATCATACAAGAAACATACATCACCTCCATCATACAAGAAACACTCTCCATCATACAATGAAACACTCTCCATCATACATGAAACACATCATACATGCCATGAAACACTCTCCATCATACATGAAACACCATCATCAATACCTCCATCATACAAGAAACACCTCATCATCATACATGAAACACTCCTCCATCATATCATGAAAACATCCATCATACATGAAACACCTCATCATACATGAAACACCTCCATCATACATGAAACACCTCCATCATACATGAAACACCTCCATCATACATGAAACACTCTCCATCATACATGAAACACCTCCATCATACATGAAACACTCTCCATAATACATGAAACACCTCCATCATACATGAAACACCTCCATCATACATGAAACACCTCCATCATACATGAAACACCTCCATCATACATGAAACACCTCCATCATACATGAAACACCTCCATCATACATGAAACACCTCCATCATACATGAAACACCTCCATCATACATGAAACACCTCCATCATACATGAAACACCTCCATCATACATGAAACACCTCCATCATACATGAAACACTCCATCATACATGAAACACTCTCCATCATACATGAAACACCTCCATCATACATGAAACACCTCCATCATACATGAAACACTCTCCATCATACATGAAACACTCTCCATCATACATGAAACACCTCCATCATACATGAAACACCTCCATCATACATGAAACACCTCCATCATACATGAAACACTCTCCATCATACATGAAACACCTCCATCATACAATGAAACACCTCCATCATACATGAAACACCTCCATCATACATGAAACACCTCCATCATACATGAAACACCTCCATCATACATGAAACACCTCCATCATACATGAAACACCTCCATCATACATGAAACACCTCCATCATACAAGAAACACCTCCATCATACATGAAACACCTCCATCATACATGAAACACCTCCATCATACATGAAACACCTCCATCATACATGAAACACTCTCCATCATACATGAAACACCTCCATCATACATGAAACACTCTCCATCATACATGAAACACCTCCATCATACATGAAACACCTCCATCATACATGAAACACCTCCATCATACATGAAACACTCTCCATCATACATGAAACACCTCCATCATACATGAAACACCTCCATCATACATGAAACACCTCCATCATACATGAAACACTCTCCATCATACATGAAACACCTCCATCATACATGAAACACCTCCATCATACATGAAACACCTCCATCATACATGAAACACCTCCATCATACATGAAACACCTCCATCATACATGAAACACCTCCATCATACAAGAAACACCTCCATCATACATGAAACACCTCCATCATACATGAAACACCTCCATCATACATGAAACACCTCCATCATACATGAAACACCTCCATCATACATGAAACACCTCCATCATACAAGAAACACCTCCATCATACAAGAAACACCTCCATCATACATGAAACACCTCCATCATACATGAAACAGCTCCATCATACATGAAACACCTCCATCATACATGAAACACCTCCATCATACATGAAACACCTCCATCATACATGAAACACTCTCCATCATACATGAAACACTCTCCATCATACATGAAACACCTCCATCATACATGAAACACCTCCATCATACATGAAACACCTCCATCATACATGAAACACCTCCATCATACAAGAAACACCTCCATCATACATGAAACACCTCCATCATACATGAAACACCTCCATCATACATGAAACACCTCCATCATACATGAAACACCTCCATCATACATGAAACACCTCCATCATATGAAACACCTCCATCATACAAGAAACACCTCCATCATACAAGAAACACCTCCATCATACATGAAACACCTCCATCATACATGAAACACCTCCATCATACATGAAACACCTCCATCATACATGAAACACCTCCATCATACAAGAAACACCTCCATCATACATGAAACACCTCCATCATACATGAAACACCTCCATCATACATGAAACACCTCCATCATACATGAAACACCTCCATCATACAAGAAACACCTCCATCATACAAGAAACACCTCCATCATACATGAAACACCTCCATCATACAAGAAAAACCTCCATCATACATGAAACACCTCCATCATACATGAAACACCTCCATCAAACATGAAACACTCTCCATCATACATGAAACACTCCATCATACATGAAACACCTCCATCATACATGAAACACCTCCATCATACAAGAAACACTCTCCATCATACATGAAACACCTCCATCATACATGAAACACCTCCATCATACATGAAACACCTCCATCATACATGAAACAAGAAACACATCATCATGAAACACCTCCATCATACAAGAAACACCTCCATCATACATGAAACACCTCCATCATACATGAAACACCTCCATCATACATGAAACACCTCCATCATACATGAAACACCTCCATCATACATGAAACACCTCCATCATACATGAAACACCTCCATCATACATGAAACACCTCCATCATACATGAAACACCTCCATCATACATGAAACACCTCCATCATACATGAAACACCTCCATCATACATGAAACACCTCCATCATACATGAAACACCTCCATCATACATGAAACACCTCCATCATACATGAAACACCTCCATCATGCTAATCAAGGAAGGCACAAGAGGCACAAGAGTTAAAAACTTCATGTGACACTTTTATTTCACCCCTTTATCTATACTTGGATATTAAAGGAGACATATTATGCCATATTATAGTTCAAATACTTAGTAATGAACTATAACATAAGTAGATCATTTTTCATTTGTTTGTTATAAACCACAAACCACAATGATCAAAAACGTAATAGAAACAGGTCCATCGACTTCCTGCAGAGCTGATAAGCCTCTGATAAGGGGTTATGTGACATTTCAGAGCTCTACATGTGTCACTCAGAGTCTGACTTTTTCAAATAATCACACCTGAGCACAGGGATGTGGGCGGGGACAGGTGGTCACTGACAACAGGACTTTTCACTTGAGCCTCAGTGACAGGACAAACAGGATGAAGTCAAACATGCAGGAATCCATCCAAACACAACAGGGTGAAAAGCTCATGAAAGTTTACCTTGATGGTGGTGGCTCCCAGCTCCAGTCCCACCAGCACCGTGCGGTCCACCAGCTCGGCCACCCGCGCGTCGCCCACCTTCAGCGAGTCCTGCACCAGCTCCGTCACGTCCAGCTGCCAGTCGGGCCCCAGCATGGTGATGACCTGGTCCGTGCCCTCGGTGGACGTGGTGTGGAACTGCGTGAGCACTTTGACCTGGGCGCGCTGGAACTGCAGAGTACAGCCGCGAGTGATGCGCCGCTCGTCATCGTCCTCCTCGCCCTCGCTGTCCCGTGCACTCCTGATCACGGACAAACAACAAGGACATCACATCAGCCTTCACTGTCTGCTCATGGATACATTTATGGTGGACAAAGCATGGCACCATAAGACACCAAAAAATAGACAACAGACATACATTGTCAGTCTGTCTGGATTCATTGAACCAAAACGGTCTCTCTTGTTGGATAATTGCTGCAGGTGCAACACAGAACAGTGCTTAAACCCAACTGATGCACTGAGCTGAGCTGCACTGGCTTCTCACTTCTGTTACAAATGTGGAAAGACAAATCCTGTAGTCGTGTATAAGATGTCAGCGTGTTTGAGAAGAGCAGAGAAAACATCTAAAGAGAAGCACAAACTAATCTACTCCAGATCTGACCCCATTGAGAGTCTTTGGGATGCTCTGGAGAAGGCTTTGTGTCACACTCTCCATCATCAACACAAAATCTTGGGAAAAAATGAAATGAAGTAAATCTTTTGACATTGTAGAAGCTTTGATCAAAGCTGAAGGCTTCAACCAAATATTAGAGCGCGTGACCTTGACCTACAGTGTGACCTTTAACTACATACAGTTAGCATCAGAGGGAATGACCACTATTAATAGGGAACCACAGGTTGAATTAGTTCAGTGTTTCTCAAACTGTGGTACATGCACGACTGGTGGTACACAGGGCCCTCTGCAGTTGGAGTATTTGTGTATTTAGGGACAAATCAATTCATGTTTTTTCCTTCCTTTGGGTTAATCATTATGTAGAACTACATTATCTATGGTTTATTCTATGTTTAAACCTGGTTTAGCCCTAATTTAGAACAAATATAAAATTGGTTTAGATATGGTGGGACTCAGAAAGCCAAATGTTCTCTTAGGTGGAAGTACCGCCTACCTACAAGAGAAGTTTGAGAACCACTGAATTTGTTTATTTATTTATTTTGTACCATATATATATATATATATATATATATATATATATATATATAGCCCACCCTAAATATCATAAATGTCACCTGCTGTTTTTAACATCTACAGAACAATCTGTTTACTTTTCAGAGAAAATGCCGAGTCAGCAACGTCTGTAGAGACTCGATAGTGACTTGATTGGAATTAGTTACACATAGTTTGCCAGGAAATTAGAATTAGAAGAGGACAACAACAGAGAGTTTGGCACCTGATGTGGCACATATTCACCAAGTGCACCATTAACCCTGTGGTGGCAGTTACCAAGTTGACCAAATCTAATGCAGCACTGTTTTTCATTCATTCATTCATTCATTCATTCTCTCCCGCTTGTTCCTGTTAGGGGTTGTGGGTCCCAGTGACTTTGGGCCTTAGGCGGGGTACACCCTGGACAGTGGCCACTCATTGCAGGACTGACACAGAGACATGGACAAGGACAGACAGAATTCATTCTCTACGGGCAATTTTATTTTAGAGTTACCAATTAACCTACACAGTCATGTGTTTGGACGGTGGGAGGAGCCGTAGAACCCGGAGAGAACCCACGGTAACACGGGGAGGACATGCAGACTCCACCCAGAGAGATCGTGTGATGTTGGTCTGGTCTGGGATTCAAACCCACGATCTCTTTATTGGGAGACAAGAAGTCACTGTTTTTCAACCTTTTTTAAGTCACAGCACACTGTTTTGGCTGAAAATATTCCGAGGCACATACACCACTTTGAATATCTGAATTTGATGATGTTGATAGTTTTGCAGATGCACAGGACACTCCAGAATGCAAACGTATTCAAAAAAATCCAACAATTTGACATTTTTACTTTTCGGCACACTATTGTTCCCCGGCACACTGGTTGAAAATCAAGGAAAAACAGAACGATTCTCCTTTACAAATTCACCTGCAGACTGCACCCAGTCCTGCTGCTAAAAACTGCTCAGCACAAACGTACTGCACATAGTTATCCTCAAAGTTCAAATAAGTTAGCTGAACTGATGCACTAGCATCCATCAATTATTTCACCACACTCCATCAATTACCAGGCGCACTACAAAATGTTCAAGACTGTTTCTTACGGTTTAAAAGAAGGATTGACATGAAGAAATGTACCATGGAATGTTCATAGCTCTTCGACTTGCAGCTCAGCTCGATGTGTCAGACTGAAACAACTCTGACTCTTTCTGAAGGATGCGAGTGTCAGCTGCCATTTTCTGACCCTGATTCTTGACTGTCTCCTCAAACATTTCGTGCCGTGTGCAGAGAAGAGCAAACCAACCATCTTCCCCACTCTCTTAGTCAAATTTAGGATTTGTGAGTTTAGCTGAACTGTCTGAACTGCCGAACCATGTATCAAAACAAGAAGCACCACTTTTTTGTCAACCCCATGTACTCAGTCTTCTCAAAAAGTGTAAATGTTTTTGCGTTGCATCTTTGCTGTGGGTCAAAGTACATTCAACTTTTATCAAATGTTTTTGTAGTCAGCTATATCCCTGCAGGTTAAAGTCAAGGAAAACTAAACCTGCGATGGTGCACTGACCTGAGCGTGCAAAGCGCTGTTTACCGCTGTTTGTAAATTCTCTTAAATGTGACCAAATAAACGAGGAAATGACAACCCCAGACTGGATTAAGAGGTGAAACTACACCGCAGACGCCTAAATGTGCGACTTTGCTGGAGTTACAGGCTGCATGTGCAACAACTCGTGTTTGAATCTGACGCGACGCATAAGAACCAAAGGGAGTGTACACGGAAAGACAGCGGCACAAAACCATGTGTCCTTGTTGTAGGACTTGGCTTTGTCTGAGCGTCTGAACAGTGAGTGAACTGATGAAGTCGCCGTACGTCGCGGGGAAACTGAAGTGAAGTGAAGTAAACAGCTGGTTGTTGCACCGTGTCACTGTCACAACACTGATATTATTTACTTTGGCATGAGCCGTGTTGATCATCGCCAAATGTCATTTTCACACATAGAAGTCGAGGTTCATGGTTTCATACAGACACCTGCTCGTGCGTGTGTGTGTGTGTGTGTGTGTGTGTGTGTGTGTCTGTGTCTGTGTCTGTGTGTGTGTCTGTGTGTGTGTGTGTGTGTGTGTGTGTGTGTGTGTGTGTGTGTCTGTGTGTCTGTGTGTGTGTGTGTGTGTCTGTGTGTGTGTCTGTGTGTGTGTGTGTGTGTGTGTGTGTGTGTGTGTGTGTGTGTGTGTGTGTCTGTGTGTGTCTGTGTGTGTGTGTGTGTGTCTGTGTGTGTGTGTGTGTGTGTGTGTGTGTCTGTGTGTGTGTGTGTGTGTGTGTGTGTGTCTGTGTGTGTGTGTGTGTGTGTGTGTGTGTGTGTGTGTGTGTGTCTGTGTGTGTGTGTGTGTGTGTGTGTGTGTGTGTCTGTGTGTGTGTGTGTGTGTGTGTGTGTGTCTGTGTGTGTGTGTGTGTGTGTGTGTGTGTGTGTGTGTGTGTGTGTGTGTGTGTGTGTGTGTGTGTGTGTGTGTGTGTGTGTGTCAGTGTGTGTGTGTGTGTGTGTCTGTGTGTGTGTGTGTGTGTGTGTGTGTGTGTGTGTCTGTCTGTGTGTGTGTGTGTGTGTCTGTGTGTGTGTGTGTGTGTGTGTGTGTGTGTGTGTGTGTGTGTGTGTGTGTGTGTGTGTGTGTGTGTGTGTACAGTGTGTGTGTGTGTCTGTGTGTGTGTGTGTGTGTGTGTGTGTGTGTGTACAGTGTGTGTGTGTGTGTCTGTGTGTATGTGTGTCTGTGTGTGTGCGTAAAGTGAGGCTGGGCACTGACTCTGTCCTGTAGCAGAGAGTCAGGAGCAGCGTCAAATACTTAACTCTTTATGCTTTTTTTCTGGTGTATCTTGATCATTCTACAAACGTTCCATGGGTTCTGATGTTATCTTTGTGTGAGTACCCTTAGTTGACCCTAAATAAATGTATGTAACTGCACCCCCTTCCAAAATTACGTTCCCGCGGCTATGGGTACTTGTTTTTTTGTTGAAGAGACAACAATATAACACGGTTAAAAGTTCAAAAAGTAATTTTGATTTAATAAAATATGTTTCCTTTAAGTGGCACTGAAGTGGAAAGTAATCATTTGTTGTTTAAATCAAAATGTATATTTAACCTTATTATTAAATACCTGAATACCTGAAGTTGCATTCAGATGCATTCATGCTGTTTTGAGGAATGTTCAAAACCCCTCTGAGCGTCAAAAACACTTTGGGCTGAATTCCCTCAATCACTGACGTTTTTCAGATCATAGAAGTTACTAATCTGAGAATCTTCTGCTGTTTTAAGTCCTTAAATCATCACAGACTCGCTCTGAGCATTTCTGCCACTGAACACGATCAGTGCTGCTGCATCATAGTGTCATAGCGTCTCTCAAAGTCATGCCATAACTAAACTGTGTAAAGGCTAGGCGCCATCTGCTGGCTACATACACTCGGTAAGTTTCAGCTCAAACAGCAAAGAAACCCGTTCATTTTTTTGTTTCAAAACATGAAATTGAGAATGTAAGGTGCTCAAGAGCATGTTTAAATAATAATAACAATATGAAAAATGCAAATTTTTTCCTTTAAGTTTCTAAAAAAGTAACTACACAGAGTAATGGCTCTGGTAAGTTTTCGGCACAACACTGAAAGTCTTCCATAGACACAGCTCTACAGCGAGTGCAGAGGAGCCTGTCAGCAGCACAAGCATCACTCTGGACCTCTCCTGTTCCTCTGTGACGGGCAGCTCTTCTGCGCTCACTGAGCTGAGGTCAGCGTGAGGTCAAGTTTAGGCACCCACATGCAGCTCACTCCAGCTCACTTCTCTGCAGGTTCAGAATTAACCAGCCTTCCAAAACAGTTGTATAAAAGGAAACATATAATGTAAAATCACTTTCTCTGTCTATGTTGGGGAGATTCTGACTGTTTTGTCGTTTTTCTCTTTAACTTGTGTTGTGTACAGTGTGTGCTTTTAGCATGGAATACATTTACTAATCTTAACTACATATTGTATTTCACTAATTTTCAATGGCTTCATGCCGTGTGACTGGTGTTTTGTGCTCGTTAAATGTCCTGTTTCAGTCACCATCAACCTCCAAATGGGACACAGATGAAAATGAGCCTGCGTGGCTAACTGTGGCACAGCTACATGTTGGACTAACACATGCTTATTACTGTCAAACATTCAGCCGTGGATTCATCATGAACCCAGTCTAAGTTGAGTATGTTTTATTCTCTTACATTCAAGACACACATAGTTCTGTTTTCCCTGCACATCGAGGTGTGGTTCCTCTTGCCCCCGAGGGACAGAGCGGCCCCTGGCACGAGCTGTCGGCCCCTGTCTAAGTAGTGTTTACAGTAGCAGCAGTGCTGCCCTTTGTCAATGCATTTCATTATTTTTGCAGCCAGGGGCTCGACTGCTGCGTCACCGTTAGATTACATCATTCTGCAGAGTCCGTCTGATGACATCATCCAGCTCCAACAGACAGGCCCACTTTGAATGTCAGACACACAGGTCTGTGCTCAAACACACTCATGCTACATCACATGGAAATGGAACTCTGTAAATGTGTGTCATGTGACTGTTCTCATGTGATTGTCCTCTCGTGTGATTGTCCTCTTGTGTGATTGTCCTCTCATGTGATTGTCCTCTCGTGTGATTGTCCTCTCATGTGATTGTCCTCTCGTGTGATTGTTCTCTCATGTGATTGTCCTCTCATGTGACTGTTCTCATGTGATTGTCCTCTTGTGTGATTGTCCTCTCATGTGATTGTTCTCATGTGATTGTCCTCTCATGTGATTGTCCTCTCGTGTGATTGTCCTCTCGTGTGATTGTCCTCTCATGTGATTGTCCTCTCATGTGATTGTCCTCTCGTGTGATTGTCCTCTCGTGTGATTGTCCTCTCATGTGATTGTCCTCTCGTGTGATTGTTCTCTCATGTGATTGTCCTCTCATGTGATTGTTCTCTCATGTGATTGTCCTCTCATGTGACTGTTCTCATGTGATTGTCCTCTTGTGTGATTGTCCTCTCATGTGATTGTTCTCATGTGATTGTCCTCTCGTGTGATTGTCCTCTCATGTGATTGTCCTCTCATGTGATTGTTCTCATGTGATTGTCCTCTCGTGTGAGTGTCCTCATGTGATTGTCCTCTCAGTGATTTTCCTCTCGTGTGATTTTCCTCTCATGTGATTGTCCTCTCATGTGATTGTTCTCATGTGATTGTCCTCTCATGTGATTGTCCTCTCGTGTCATGTTCTCTTGTGTGATTGTCCTCTCATGTGATTGTTCTCATGTGATTGTCCTCTCGTGTCATGTTCTCTCATGTGATTGTCCTCTCGTGTGAGTGTCCTCTCATGTGATTGTTCTCTCGTGTCATGCTCTCTCATGTAACTGTTCTCATGTGATTGTCCTCTCGTGTGATTGTCCTCTCATGTGATTGTTCTCATGTGATTGTCCTCTCGTGTCATGTTCTCTCATGTGATTGTCCTCTCGTGTGATTGTCCTCTCATGTGATTGTCCTCTCGTGTGATTGTCCTCTTGTGTGATTGTCCTCTCATGTGATTGTCCTCTCGTGTGATTGTTCTCTCATGTGATTGTCCTCTCATGTGATTGTTCTCTCATGTGATTGTCCTCTCATGTGACTGTTCTCATGTGATTGTCCTCTCGTGTCATGTTCTCTCATGTGATTGTCCTCTCATGTGATTGTTCTCATGTGATTGTCCTCTCGTGTCATGTTCTCTCATGTGATTGTCCTCTCGTGTGAGTGTCCTCTCATGTGATTGTTCTCTCGTGTCATGTTCTCTCATGTGACTGTTCTCATGTGATTGTCCTCTCGTGTGATTGTCCTCTCATGTGATTGTCCTCTCATGTGATTGTTCTCTCGTGTGATTGTTCTCTCGTGTCATGTCCTCTCGTGTGATTGTCCTCTCATGTGATTGTCCTCTCATGTGACTGTCCTCTCGTGTCATGTTCTCTTGTGTGATTGTCCTCTCATGTGATTGTCCTCTTGTGTGACTGTCCTCTCGTGTCATGTCATGTGATTGTCCTCTCATGTGACTGTCCTCTTGTGTGATTGTCCTCTCATGTGATTGTCCTCTCGTGTGATTGTCCTCTCGTGTCATGTCATGTCATGTGTTGCTGCACGTTCTGTTTCTAAGGCTCATATCTGTGGAGTCTGAGTAGAGCTGCACTTAGGTTGACCTTTCTTTTTCCAGATAACAATGTTTGGAGACTAAATGGCTGTAATAAGCTGTCATTAGTGGCTCTGACATTAAGCTGAGTGGGTCAGAGAGGAGGTGAGGGCACCCTTTGCCCTCTGGTCCTTCTTCATTAGCTCATGTTCTGGCAGGACCGTGAGCTGGACTGAGCTCGCAGACACTAGGGGCACATGACTCATTCAGCTCGTATGAAGGAGCCAGTGAGGATGGAGGTCACACAGTCTGCGCACACTCCAGCTTCTTCCACAAGTAATCAGAACTCTGTCCACAAAGCACCAAGGTCCACATTTGATTCCCAAATGTGTTGGAACTTTCTGTTTGAAAACTGTGTCGTGGATTTGTTCCTGCTCCATTACTGTAAAAGTCATCACAACAAAGTGTCCTCCTGCCGGACCATACTCTGACAGTAAAGCGCTGCAGAGAGAGCAGTGGCAGAACATCTACAGGACACTGCCGAATCCTACGTGTATCTCCATTTAAGAAAAACAAGAAAGAGCACAAGTAAGTACAGAGCAGTTTCAGAGCGATGGTGTCTTGTAGTATAAAGATTACCCAAACATGCATGAATCACTCTAAACACAACTTGGAGAGTGTAAATGAGAATCAGAACATGAGCACTGGCACCTGGACTCAGAGGGTCTCTCTAGTGAGTATCTATGTGTCCATCATCGGTGCAGGAGTGTGTTCTACAAATGTAATTGTGTGGATGTTGAGGGTGCAAGTCTGGTGGTTTTTTTGTAGGTTCAAAAATGACAATATGCAAACAACTACAGACACCTAAAGGACACCAATAAACCTAAACACTTAAAGGGAACTAAAATCTATAAGATACTGAGCCCTTTACTGAGCTCGGTAGTATGACTATATTTGCAAGACGTGATGATACTGAACTTAATAACTTAATATCTGTACATTGGTGACTTTAAATGGTGCAGTACATGCGCGCAGCCTTTAGGTGGCAGAGTGTCTACAGTCAGAGCCTGTCTGTGAGTGAGTGAGTTGGCAGCAGTGGTGTGTGTCGCAGAGCGGCTCAGCTCCTGTACACTTGTTGTTACTCACAGATGATTTAATGACGCCTTTGTAAACACACGCACATTCATTATGGCTCATTTCAGAATGACATCAACAAGGTCAGACACAGCCTCTTGTTATTGGAGCTGTCACCTGCTCTAAACACTTCACTCAGTCCACGCCTGTCCTCATTTGTCTCCAGCTCTGTCCCTGTCCTCTGGGGCCACTGTCCACCAGGGCTGCAAGGCCTTGTGTCATACAGTAAGTGCAAGTCTGTGCGCTAGAATCTTGAAGGGGCACTGTGGAACATTTCTGATGTAGGGTCTTGTCTCCATGGAAGGATTGTTGGAGTTGCACCTGCTTTAGAAAGACCCAGTCAAGAACCCAAGGACAGACAAGAAGGGAGTTAGCATTCTGTTTTAAAAGCCACATTACACAGAAAATATAGGTCTGGCCTTTCAATCCAGACTGAATAGATGTTACGGGTGACAGATCCTCGTGGTGAGAAAAGTGCTCCTAATTGGACTAAGATTAAGGGGGGATTGGACAACTGTGTGAAGCCTGTGCTAAATATATCATCTTCCACGGCCTGGGATGGATTCATACTCTGTCAACTGTCCCTGCACCGATACTAAAAGGCTTTGATCCTAAGGAAAAAACTCAATATCTTGACTTCAACACCAAAAAGACCAATGACAATAAGAGGAACTTTTTTCTTTAATATAGTGACAGAATGTGGTCTTATACTTCTGATGTCGATCAGCCTGTTGAACAGTTTAGATTCTGTTGCACTGTTACATACACATATTACATGTATGTTTTGACTGTGTCTCATCACACTGCAAATGCACTGTTTGGATACAATGTACACCTCTTAATCAGAGCTTCATTCCCTCATGTTTGATCAAGTGCTCAGTTCACGATACTAGTTCCATGAATTTATCCCATAAATAGAACTATTTATTTAGTTTATTATTTAGTATTGAGGTATATGGATCTTTTGCCAACTCTGTTTTGTATTATGTCATTGCACTTGACTTTTAGACCTTTAGTTACTCCACAGTGAAAGACAGAGACCTTAAAAGGACACATATTCTGCTACAGTGACTGTTTTAGAGCTTTTAACCCTGTTCTAAAACAATCTTCAGTCATCAAAAACACACCTGGAGTTGCATTCAGCTGCACTCTCACTAGTTTGAGGAGTCCGAGCGTCAAAAGCACTCCCTGCTGGACTCCCTTGATTGAAGGCCTTTTTTTAGATTTTCTACGTCACTTGTTGAATCTTCTGTTTAGTCCTTAAATCATCACAGATTCATTCTGAACATTTCTGCCTCTAAACGTGATCAGTGCTACTGCTAGCTTGATCATCACAGCCAGAAGTGCGTGGTCCTCAGTTACATTTACTCAAGTACACTTCAAGCTGGGGACACATGACTGTCACAGTTGGGAAAGATTTAGAATGTTGAGGAGGGTCCACACACTACACGACTGCAGACACTTTTACCCCACGCAATACAGTCAAGAATCCACAAAACAATGTTATAATCCATAATAATTATAGAGTGCTATGTATGAATGCTTTTTTTAGGCTCGTGTTTCCTGACTTTTCATTGGTTAAAAGTCATGTGACTCCTGACACTCAAAGTTGTGCAGTGACGCTAACTCAAATGGACATTAAAAGTGGGACAGGTGAAGAAGTTGGACATGTTTCCTGTGGATTTATCAGAAGATAAATCATGCTCATGTGGAGAGGAGGAGGAGAGAGAAGGAGGAGCGAAAAGGAGGAGGAAAGAGGAGGAGGAAAGAGAGGGAGGAGGAAAGAGGAGGAGCGAGGAGGAGGAGGAAAGAGGAGGAGGAGCGAGAAGGAGGAGGAAAGAGGAGGAGGAGAGAGAAGGATGAGGAAAGAGGAGGAGGAGGAGCGAGGAGGAGGAGGAAAGAGGAGGAGCGAGAAGGAGGAGGAAAGAGGAAGAGGAGGAGCGAGAAGGAGGAGGAAAGAGGAGGAGGAGAGAGAAGGAGGAGGAAAGAGGAGGAGCGAGAAGGAGGAGGAAAGAGGAGGAGCGAGGAGGAAAGAGGAGGAGGAGCGAGAATGAAGAGGAAAGAGGAGGAGGAGAGAGAAGGATGAGGAAAGAGGAGGAGGAGGAGCGAGGAGGAGGAGGAAAGAGGAGGAGCGAGTGGAGGGAGGAGAACACTAAACATTTACTGGCCTACGTTCATTTCACTCAGCCATTTTACCACTACTGGCTAATGTCGATTTCATCCGCACCATTTCACTGGCCACACATTTAATTAGCACCATTAATACTCACTCGCCATTACCACCCGCCATTTAACTTTATCTGGTCACTAAAACGACCCATTTCGCCATTTACTATCCACTACGACGACTTCGCTCGATTGCATATAGCTACCATCCACAAACGATCCACGCACCATTTACGACGACACATTGTTCCACTCCACGCTGGGTCACATTTGACTCCATTTACTGGCCATTTTGACGACTACAAATACGTTGACGATTATCATGATTTACGATTTACTCGCTCATTTGATTCATCCGGCTTACTTTACACGCTAGCCATTTGATTTTACATTAATAACGACGACGGCTCATCTTTGATTCATCTATGTCATCCACAACGATGACGCCATTTATTTATCCGCGCAAACGACATCGTCACAAACATTTGATTATTCCGCATAACGATGACGGCCATTTATTGATGATTTATTATTAAACATGACGCGGCCATTTGATGATTTATCTGGCAAACGATGACGGCCATTTATTTATCTGTTGTCAGATGATGTATTGATGCAAGATGATTTATTCGCTGGGTTAAATGATGATTTTTGAAGATCGATGACATTTATTATGTAATTGTTCATGCTGCGCTCATTATGATTTATCTGGCTAATGATGATTATTGATGATGATGATATTATTATAAAATCGACTCATGGTTGCCATGATGATGATGACGGCACATTTATTTATCTAAGTGATGATGATTTGTCGATGATGACATTTATAAATTTGATTTATTTATTTGTCATGATTTATTCCATTTAAATGATGACGGCATTAAACGATGATGGCTCCATAAATGATGATTTACTGATGATGATGACATTAAAACATTTATTTTTGGTTGATGATGATGACGAGAAATGATGATTTATTATTATTTATTTATCTACACGAACATTTATTTTAAGCCATTTAAACATTTATTTATTCCAAGAAAATGATGATGAACATGATGATGACATGATGATACAGTTATTTATTTATCTGGCAAATCGATTATTGGCGATGATGCTTTTATGGAGATTAAATGACCTATTTATTACGCATGATTTACGATGATGATTTCGCTCATGATTTATCTCATAATCGATGACAACATTACCGGTCCGCAAACATGCAGACGGCTTATTTGTCATGATTTATCCGCTGCAATGATTACTTAGCTTACATTTATTCCTTATGATGATGATATTAAGATATTTAGTCCCATAAATGATGATGGTTTGATTAAACATGATGATGACATATAATGCACGACGATGGTTGATGATGATGATGATGGCTACTGATGATTATCTATGATGTATGATGGCGTTATTTATTTATCTGGTTAAATGATGTGATTTGGTTGATGATGATCGATAAATGATGATGGCTTATTTGTCATGATGTTAGTCTTCCGCGTTCCATAACATTTTGCTGATGATGCATGATGCTGGTCCTGGCGAATGATGGTTATTTATTTATTTATTCACTTAAATGATGATGGTTATTATTTACTACTGAGAATACTATTTAAGATGATGATCTATCTGGCCACTTCGGCCATTACTACTGGTCTGATGCCCACTGATGACTCCATGATGGCGATGATGATTTATCTGTAATGATCACGTTCATTTACTGGTCAGCTCACTGGTCATCTACGTTCACTGATGATGACGGCGATGCGTCTACTGACGACATTTAAATGATTGATGATTACCACGGGTTTATTTATCTACTGAAATCCGCCACTTCGCCTCATTTATTACCATTTATTTATCTGAAGAATGATGCACCATTTACTGCGTCATTTTAAACATTTATTTATCTATGGAACCACTGCCATGACTATTGATGTTCCACTGATGATTACTACTATGATTACGTTCCGTCCACTTCGCTCATTTTATCTACTGATGATGATTTATTACTGGCCATTTACTATCTCAGAATGCTACTGACTGGCTTCATTTCAAACACATTACCCGCCACCCACTTGACTGCCACAACGATGAAGATGCCCATTATATTTACTATCATATAACCATGATGATGGCGCTGATGATGATGATACATTGTAAATGACGATGAAGATAGATGATGATGATCTACTGATGCGATGATGAAGATGATGACGGCACATTTGCCCATACCCACTTAAGATGCTGATGATGACCTAAGAAACCATGACTGGCCACGGTATTGATTTAAGATGACATATGTTCCTGAGCGCTATTTTACTCATAAATGATGCCCATGGCTGCCATGATGATGATACTACTGATTTGACGATGGCGTTGATGATGATGATGATGGTACGATGATATCTATGATGATGCGATTAAGATGATGACATTATAATGATGATGGCTGATGATGACGGCGAATGATGATGAAGCATGAACATTTAGATGATTATTCACAGAAAATGATTACGAAGATGATGATGATGATCTATTAAATGATGAAGATGATGATTTATCAACAATGATGATCTGTTTGACTGATGACTGATAAATCCATTTACTATCGCCATTTACTATCTGGCGATGATGATGGCCATTTGACGATTATCTGACATTGCCATTTACGATTATCTGGCTAAAATGATTTATTTATCATTTACTTGATCCATGATTTATTTACTATCTTAGCAAACGATGATTGACGATTTATAATATTAAATCGATCCATTTGTCATGATGAAACATGATTTATCTTATGATGATGACATTTAGCCATTTGATTTATCTTATGATTTATGATGACGGCACATTTTGCCATGATTTATCTACTTGAAATCGATTGAAGTTTGATTTGATTATCTGGGCAAATGACATTATGAATGATGATTACATTTATTTATCCATGGTGACGAATGACGGCTCATTTATTGCATGATTTATCTGAACGATGATTTTATTGATGATGATGATGATCTATGATATTAAAATGACTCATTTACATTTGATGATGATTATTTCGCATGATGATGATTTTGGTTTATGATTATTCCCGATGATTAATGATTAAGAACATTTATTTATCTATTTAAACATGATGGTCTATAAATGATGACACATGATGATGATATTATTGTTCGATGCTATTAAATGATGATGGTCGATGATTACACGATGATGATGACATGATGTCGAAATGACGATGGTTGATGATTTATTGATGATGACGATGATGATGATATTTGGTTTATGATTTATCTGCGAACTGATGACGGCTCACGGAACATTTATATTATTTATACCATGCTGTCGATTTATCTACAGCACGATGAGGCTGATGATGATCGCAATGATGATGCTCATTCATAAATGATGATGAAGATGAAACATGATGTATCTAAGAATGATGATTCAAGATGAATGATGATTTGGCTATGATGATGATTTATCTGGCGATAAAATGACGATTTGGGTTTCCATGATGATGATGATGACGGCTGATGATATGATTCCATGATGATGCTTAGTTTGATGAAGAGGAGGAGCGAGAAGGAGGAGGAAAGAGGAGGAGGAGCGAGAAGGAGGAAGAAAGAGGGAGGAGTGAGCGAGGAAAGGAGGAGGAAAGAGGAGGAGCGAGAAGGAGGAGGAAAGAGGAGGAGGAGCGAGAAGGAGGAGGAAAGAGGAAGAGGAGGAGCGAGAAGGAGGAGGAAAGAGGAGGAGGAGGAGCGAGGAGGAAAGAGGAGGAGCGAGGAGGAGGAGGAAAGAGGAGGAGCGAGAAGGAGGAGGAAAGAGGAGGAGCGAGAAGGAGGTGGAAAGAGGAGGAGGAGCGAGAAGGAGGAGGAAAGAGGAGGAGCGAGAAGGAGGAGGAAAGAGGAGAGAGGAGGAGGAAGGATGAGGAGGAGCGAGGAGGAGGAGGAAAGAGGAGGAGGAGCGAGAAGGAGGAGGAAAGAGGAGGAGGAGGAGCGAGAAGGAGGAGGAAAGAGGAGGAGCGAGAAGGAGGAGGAAAGAGGAGGAGCGAGGAGGAAAGAGGAGGAGGAGGAGCGAGGAGGAGGAGGAAAGAGGAGGAGGAGCGAGAAGGAGGAGGAAAGAGGAGGAGGAGGAAAAAGAGGGAGGAGGAAAAAGAGGGAGAAGAAAAGAAGAGGAGGAGGAAAGAGGTGGAGGACAGAGAAGGGGGAGAAAAGAGAGGAGAGAAGGAGGAGGAAAGAGGAGGAGAAATGAGAAGGAGGGGAAAACAGATACACCGGAAAAGAGATGGAGGAGGAAGAGAGAGAGGAGAAAGAGAAGAGACGGAGAAAAGAGGAGGTGAAACACACAGTGAGTGTTTGTTGAAGTGTGAAGTGCTGTGCTGCAGGAGGAGGTTAGAAGTAAAGAGTGTGAGGTGGTGTGTTTCTGCGGCGCACGACCGAACATCACTGAAACATCAGCAAATCCAGAGAATCTCCTCCTCTTCTCTTGAGTATTTGAAATAAAATCCTCCTTCTCTGACACTGTTTTTACTCCTACTTGAGTAAAAGTGTTCCTCTTCTCACGGTGAGTAAATCTACAAGTGACAAAAGCTTGATCTTGATTTGAACGTTTGTGTTTGTTGGACTGCTCCTTCAGGTATGATTAAGTCTGTCTCATTTGTACATCTTTCCTTTGAAAATACCAGATTTTGTGCCTTATTGAATGTTTTGTCCTTCACATTCCATTCACTTCAATTCATGAGACGACTTTAAGGCTGTTACCGTGTTGTACCAAGCACAGTCCTACGTCACAATCCACACATGGCACAAGCTGCAGCGACGTGGACCTGAAGCCAGCTGAGGCCAGCAGTTTTGCGGATCGAGCCCGGCACTCCGTCTCCAGAGCCGAGCCGGACCAAAGGCAGCACAAAGAAGTCATAAATATTAGATCTCAGGCGGATGAGACGAGGCGGCTTGAATCCTCTGTGCCGCGCTCCTCTGTGGCACTTCAGTCGGCATGCAGCGCGTTTGATTCAGCGAGATGGAAGCTCTCACCAGGGGTCACCGGGGTCAGCGCTCCGGCCCGGCGGACTGTGCGGCGCTTCTGACAAACGCATTAAGATCTGTTCTGGGGGGCTGTTGGAAAAGGAGTTTGTCGCTTTGTTCCTTCTCCGCTGCTGGTTGCCGTTTGGGGTCGGTTGGATCTGGAGTTCTGGGGAGAGATCAGGTCCATGGTCACCTGGTCTCGTCTGTGCTTATGTTTGTGTTGGGATTTATGAAACTTTCTGACCTCAACATTTGACTTCTCCAGCATTGATTAGCAGAACCAAGAAACATTCCTCCTGTTCCAAGATGAGATTATAATTATGCTCCTTCAGTTGGGAAATTACAGAACAATTTTCTACGCAGCAATTTTGTAAAGGCGAGTAACAGGTGAAGAGGAAAAAGTCTTGAATTTAGAGTTAACACATTTCTTGGGTAATGTTTTTGTCAGAGCGTGAACATGATGGTTGTTTTTGACTGTATGGTTTGTCGTTTTATTGCATGGTTTTAGCAGTCACCTCTCATGTTGCCCGGGCATCACGTGAACCAGGGGAACAGGCGGGGACAGGCGTGGCTGCAGCACCAGCAGGAGGCGCAGGATGAGCACCACGACAGGCAGGGGCCGACCTGCCCACAAGTGCTCTGTGCATTGTAGCTGGTGGTGCTCAGTTATGCTACGGCTGAAGGGTTGGACCTGACACACGGATCACTGCCGGTGTGTGTGCTTCTGATGGAGGGACGGACGGACCTGTCCAGGGGGAGGACCGGGTGCACCAGGGGGAGGACCGGGTGCACCAGGGGGAGGACCGGGTGCGTAATCCCATCATGTGTCCCAACGCCATCCCGCTCCTAATTTTATGCCTGGCTAGTTGTACTTTTAACTGGTTTTAGTCGTTTTTAGTCAGGGTTTTATGTTGCTTCTTGGTTTTATTTCTTTTATCTTGTTTTACTGTAATAAATTGTATTTGATCCTTTTAACTTTCCGATTTTACTGAAAATGTAAAAACCCCAGAGCACCACAGCCTGTCACAGCTAAGCTAACAAACCTTAGCATGCTAATGGTGCACTTCCTGCTTCTTGTAGAATAAAAGGCCCTTTAAATAGGTGCCGAGAAAGCGCCGTGGTCTCATTTTCACCTTAACAGATGCTTCTCCATTATATCAGCGCTGGAGCAACACAGATTGGAATTTATTACATGCAAAAAAATCAGGAACATGGTCTAGTTCTGTGTTTCACTTTTGAAAACAGTACAATCAGGTACAGCCCCTTTAAGAGGAGAACTTTATGCCTCTGTGGGAGAGAAATGCATCTGACAGACAGAAATCTAAGAATGAAGTAGATTAAAGGGAGCAGATTGTGCTGTTGTTTTCAGGTGAAAGTTCCCTCTCTTCTCTGTCAGATGTATAATATGAAACTACAAGATGAGAAGTGCGTTGTCAAAAATAGTGTTCACAGCTCTCTATGGTGTGATGTTACTGTTTCAGATGGAGGGCAGGGGCTAATGCGACTCAGCGGGAGAGTTTAACACAAATATCCAAACGTATGATCCTCAAATATTGAACATATCGTTTGTCAGAGATCAGACCAACACGTTTGTCAGGGACGGACCACACCATTTGATCACAACTTGATCCTTATCTCGATGCATGGGTCATGACTACGACAGATTTAGCAAAAAACCTCATGCTACTTTTTTACTTTTCTTTCTGCCGACCGAGAGGGAGAGAGATCATCAAAATTTCCTAAAACAAAATGTAAAATGCAATAATAATTGTGTTCTGCAGCAGCTCTGATGTCACTCCCGCCTGTCATGTGGTCATCTGGATTTTCATATTTTGTGATATTCTGAGGTTAAATCCCAGTTTCTCCAGTGAAATTATGTTGCACTTCACTTTTGCCTCCATTCTGAATTTAGACTCTTTGTTTACACACTTTTAAAGGGTCTACAGGGTTTTTCTGCGAGTGCCTTTAATCACAAGCCAAAAGTGTCTCTGAGTTTTAAAACGTTTATATTTTTGTCATTCCTGGGTTGATTTATGTAAAAAAAGGATAAACCCCTCTGTTAGATACAGCTGCAGTCAGTCCGTTTACTTCCTCTGTCTGAAGGACAACAGCTTTAACCCTTTCCTAGCGCCCCAAAGCAACGCCACAGAGCACATGGATCAAAAAACCTAAAGATTTGGAGAATCATTCCATCTGAAACATATTTCAGCTGACAATGATCACATGTTTGGGTTGAATAATGACACCACTGTTGACTTGTGCTGACAAAGAAGATGATGAACTAATTACAGAGATATGAACCATTGCTATTTGAATTATTTAGAATTTATTTGTTATTTTCTTGTCATTTCTGAGCTAAAGTAGAGTAATTTCTCTTGTGGTTCAATTAAGAATCACTAGATTATGATTAAAAGTATATCTTTTTTTATTCCTTTATAATCTCTACAGCTCAATTAACCTTAATAAAACATGAACAAAGACTTAATTATATGAACAAATAGTTAAATAAGAATGATTCAGGCTTAGTAATTACATAATTGCTGAGCTGAGATTGAGTTAAGAGTTAAATATTAGTTATAAAGCCTTAAGTAATGTAAGTCTTTGTTGATGTTGTATTGAGGCTGTTAAAAGTGTAGTTCTTATAAAAGCGTTATCCTGTGTTCAGTGTGATCCAAATCCCGTGTTAAATGCCTCTAATAGTTTATCTAAAGCTTTAGGACGGATGAGCTCCACAGTCACGTGGGCGTCTGGGTGCGAGGCCTGGCTCTGCAGCTGGACTCTGGTCATGGATCTGTGTAAACCCCGGGCCGTGTTAAACCCACACAGACGAGGGCCGCTACGGGAAAATAAACTTTACATTTAAGTACACAGCTATGCCAATTGTTAATAAATCTACATTGAATAAAGAGTAAACAATCCCCTCTGCATATTCAACATCTGGTTGATTTGATTTGAGAGGCCGTGATTTGTTTAAAAGACCAAATGTGAGAACAAATGTCAGCCTTGTACTTCAGCTGTGGTTAATGTATGTCAGACCTGGAGTTAAAGGACCGTGGAACACTAAGACACTTTCAAGTTTGAAACTAAAGTGAAAACTGAACCTTTGACCAACAATCAGCTCAATTCTTTATATAATTTAACTTTTTTTTGAGCTTTTAACCGTGTTCTAACATTAAACATACCTGGAGTAACATTCACTTTGATTCATGTTTGATGATGCTGGTTGTTGTGAACTCCTCCGATGTGTGACGTAGATGATGCTGACGTCATTTATCCCAGAATCCTTTGCTGTTTTAAATCCTGAAATCATGGCCAGACTCGCTCTGAACATTTTTCTCGTCTAATCATGATAACTACTTTGTTGGATCCACTGCTTCTTGTAGTGCATTGTGGGTATATATTTACATGTGTGCAGTTGCCTCTACAGCCAGTAGATGGAGCCACAGCTGAGTCAAAATGGCATCTCCCAATGCAGAGATAAAGTCATGTTTTATATTTAGTTCTAAAACATGACGTGTCAAACTGAAGACACTCAAGAGCAGGTTTAAAGGCTAAAAACAATACAAATAATGGATCATATTTGTCCTTTAATACTTTTATTGAAACCCATAGTATATACCTTAAGCACAAAAAAAAGTCTAAAAACTTGTGTACCATGGATAATGTTCCAAAGTATGGTTTGAACTTTCTATTTCCATGAAATTATACAAAGGTGACTTTCCACATCCACAAATGTGTG
>CM033637.1:615350-645350 GCA_019453435.1 Rhinogobius similis | reverse complement strand
CATGTGAGTGCTTCATGTCTCTGAGTTGTGTCCTGTGTCCTGTTTGTGTTTGCACTACCAGCTCATGCCGCTGCTCTTACCACATTTCCTGATGTCTGTGTGACTTTAACAGTTTGTGCTTTTGTTCGTGTCTGTCCCGACATCACACATGGAGCTGCAGATGTGCAGATCATCAATTCATAAGAAACAAGAAGGCACCTAATGCTGCACTTCATCAGAAGTTTTGCTACTGAACCACTCTAAGCCCCGCCCCCATGATCTCAAACAGCTGTTATATTGTTGCTATGGAGATTATCAACAGTAAAGTGGTGGTACAGTTTTGATAACTGTATGTTGATCAAAAAGGCTTATATTGAATTTTTTTGCACAACAGCACATGCTAACAGTGTTAGCTCAGTGTTAGCTCAGTGTTCACTCTCACAAACTCATTCAGACGTCACACATGGACACTGGAGGAAAGTGTTTTGCCCAAGAACACAACGTGAGTATGCACTACAGCCACGCAGCATCAGCACAGACACACATGACTGCACACAAACTCTTTTGTAAAGACTTCTCCACGTGCTGTCCCTGCAGACCTGAAATGTGTCTGTTTGAAAACCAAACCAGGGAATTGTTCTTTAAGAACAAACAACAGAACAAACAGGGCCTGCAGCGGAACCAAAGCAGGACTAATACAGGAGAATCTGCTCTCCAGAGAGCGCCTCACTGCACAAACCACCAGTGCCACACACAGACTTGAACCCTGCATCAGTGCTGCAGGTAAGGCCTGTGCACAGCTGTGGGACACTCTGACATGTCTCTGTCTCTTTAGTCTCATCAGTGTCTTTGTCCCCTTCAGATGGAGAAGATGAAATCCATAGTTTAGTTTCCTCTCACTCCAGAGCTGTGGGCTGCTTTAATCACATCTGCAACACAGTCAATTATCCTGTTGTGTTTATGAAACTAAACTATGCATGCTAACCACTGCACCCCCCACGCTCACACTTCTCTGCCTAATGAGCCTGGAACAATTACCCAATGTGCCAGCAGCACTTTCAGACATAATTCACTGTACGTATGCAATGGCAGCTGTGTGAACTTTACATCAGAAGAGCTCAAAGGCACACTCATAAACACATTTATATAGTTCAGCCATCAGCAAATATGCTCTAAATCATATTATGTCAGTTTAAGACTGGATTAAAAGGCTAACCTCATCTTTAACTTGTTCTATTCATCCTGTGCCCTCCGTCTCCTCAGGGCAAGGACATAAATAGCCTCCTTGTGCAGCCGAGCTCTGCTGAGGAGCAGGGCACATTTATCATGGGACGGAGCTGCCACTGTCATCAGAAGAGCTCATCTCCAGATGGAGGTCTATTCATGAGTCAGGACAGTGTCAGGGCCCTGCAGCACTGCTCTGAGCTGAGGATGGCAGAGCACACTGACCTTTGTGCCCTCAGAATCAGAATCATTTATTAGTGACCACAAGTGTGTGAGTGTTTCAGACATCCTCAAATCTTCTGTGTCAGATACAGAACAAATGGAACAATACAACACACAACAGCTAAATAAACAGGTTACATCAGGGGTTGGTTTAGAATCTTTGGGAAGTGTTTTTGAATGTAATGTTCATTGATGCACCTGTAGCGCCTCCTGGAGGACAAGAGCTCAGGCGGTGAGCAGGGAGTGAGGTCTGAGGTGATCACTCTCCCTCTCTGTGTGAGTCTCAGCCAAAGGTCTTTGGCGCCCAAGGCCAGATTTATGATGGCGCCCCCTGCACCTGCAGTCCATCCATCCATCTTCTTCCGCTTATCCGGGGCCGGGTCGTGGGGGCAGCAGTCTAAGCAGGGGCACCCAGACTTCCTTCATCCCAGACACTTCCTTCAGCTCCTCCGGGTGGATCCCGAGGCGTTCCCAGGCCAGAGAGAGACATAGTCCCTCCAGCGTGTCCTGGGTCTACCCTGGGGCCGCCTCCCGGTGGGACATGCCCAGAACACCTCCCGAGGGAGGTCCATCCTGGACAGATGCCTCCTGGATGCCACCTCAGCTGGCTCCTCTCGACTCCAAGCTCCTCCCGTGTGACTAGCTCCTCTCTATCTCTGAGGGAGCGCCCAGCCACCCGGCGGAGGAAGCTCATTTCGACCGATTGTATCCGTGATCTGATCCTTTCGGTCATTACCCAGAGCTCATGACCATAGGTGAGGGTAGGAACGTAGATTGACGGTAAATCGAGAGCTTTGTCTTTCGACTTAGCTCTTTCTTCACCACAACGGTCCGATACAGCGTCTGTATCACTGCAGACACTGCACCGATCAACCTGCAGTGACACAGTCTAATGTTGGGGGCTTTTGTCGATACATTTGTTGGCTTTAGAACAAAACTTAAGGATCCCTGGATGGAGTTCTGAACTGATTTTGCAGGTAATTTTGAAAGCACAACGGTCTGGGACTCCATTCCTAGGATTTATAAAAACGAAATGTCATTTCCTTTAATTTAGGTTGTTCTATAACAACAATTCCAATTTGTAGTACATTTGGGTCTTTTAATATATTATTGCACTTCTTCAAATGGGGCCATTGTTAATACAGTAAGAGCTCTTGTGTCACAAATGTTGGGTGAAAGGCGTCTTTTTACAAATCAACGTCTCACTGAACAGTCAGCGCAGATATGTGGGCTTTTGAAAAGCTTTTTCACAATTCTACACCAACTTTTAACTGACAAAGACCTTCATTAAAGTAAGCGCTAAAAGCTCAAAATGAAAAGGTAATTATTATTTAGTACAGCACTTTTACCACTCACAGAAAACGTTTCAGACACTCACACAGAGTTTCACTTGTTAGAAGATTATTGACCTGTAGCTAATCACCCATGCTAATCATTGATCGTTTTTTTTTTTTTTGATAACTCGCTACAACAAAGCTGAACTCGCATTTTAAAATGCAGCAGTACTTTTGTATGATACATTTTATTGTATAAATTGTATAAATATCCGCACCACAGAAAGATCAGGATGTTCAGATATCTGAGCAGTTCATGCAGTTCCTGTGGAGTTTACATTCGGACCAGAACCAAGATGGCTGATGGTTACGTGTCTGGCATGAACGATTATAATTTTGCGAAGCTCATGCCCAATTTTGTGGCTACAAAATCTTATTAATTCCATCGTTTGTAATAGAAATACAAACTAATGGACAATTGTGTCCTGGAAATTCTAAATTGTTTCTTACTTGTTTGTTATAAAGATTCAGAATCATTTGCATTTCGATCTGCTGTCGGTGCATCATTCAAAGCGTCATGGAGGACTTCAGAGTGTTGCTAAGCAGAGCCCTTTAAGGCTGTCCACATCCTCCTGCAGACCAGGCCAGGTTGTCCTCTGTGTGGCACCGGAGCGTCAGACAGAGCCGAGCGTGAAGAGTCTCCTCCCAGACAATCTGCACTGCTGTGAACATGCCAGAGCGCATTAGCCGCATTAGCCACATTAGCCACATTAGCAGGAGCTTGTGGCATGTGGCGGCCCCGGTGTGAGAGCCCACCCGCGGGGACGTGATCCGCAGCAGTGCTAACAGTTTCTGACTCACCATCAGTCTGGCCGGTTTGTCAGCTCGGAGCCCAGGGGCCCGGAGTGTGTGGAGGATTCACGGTCCACACCTCCAGAGTCATGGACAACAAAGCCCTGCATCAGTGGACCATAATCGGCTGGTCTTAAGCCCTCGGACAGGATTAGTTTTACCTCGAGTAAATGATGATAATGAAGAAGGTCGTATGTGTTTCTAGTCCTGTGAGAATCCTCCATGTCTGAGAAAATTCTCCCAAATTTTATCTCCTGTATTTCATCCAACTCAGAGTGTGTGATCTGGGCTGTTTTTAGCCGGTGCTAAAGCTGATATTAATTCTCCATGTAACATTCTCTAATCCAATGATTGTTTTTTTCTACAAATAAAATAAAAAAACACAAACTGTGGTAAAGGTATAACTCGGAAGTACAAGTCCATTGTCATGGAAACGGAAATTAAGTGGCATCGATACAGTCATTCCCCAAATTGAGTAATCATTGAGTTAATCATGCTAGTCGTTAACAATATTTTCATCATTTAAACATCCAGAAACTGTCATAAAGATTGTGTTGGTTGTAGCCTTAGTCCACCTCATTTAAGTTCTTCAAAAACGTTTCATCAATTGGCGGAGTACACCCTGGACAGTGGTCAACTGGTCGCAGGACTAACACAGACAGAGACATTGACAGACAACTATTCACTCTCACATTCATTCACCAGGCCAATTAACCTCAACAAATGTTCAATCTGACACTAAAGTCAGTTCCTCCAGGTTTATTAAGTGTTAAATGTTGTGTTTTCACCAACGTTGAGCTCAGATTTGATTAAACTCAAACATGTAGACCAATGTCATCACGTCTGTGTGACTGCAGCAAGAGACCAATGCACAGATTTAACTTTGATGCAAAGACTCAAACCACAGGAGGAGCCCACTAAAGCTCCAATCCATTCATTTTAATGTAGAAGAGCTGCTTCGCTCCACTGTCCAACAACTGCAAGAACAAACAGAAACAAAGACATGGACAAGAATAAAGTGGTACAACAGCATAAATGTATTTAAATATAAGAATGCTAACATTAGCTGCGGGCTAAATGCTGCCATGATGCTAGTGCCTCCTGCTGTATTTTTACATGTCCAGAACATCGATTTACTTTTCTAAGGTGGCATGGTAACAATCTCTATTAAGAGTCAGCTGTGACTCTTCTTGAATGAGTTCTACTTCAAATGTATGTCTTAAAAAGGGAAAAGGTTTATGTTTACCATTGAAATAACAGAGAGTTTTTACCAGTAGTGTGCAGTGACTTTTATGAGCACGCAACAGTCAGACAGTTTTTTTTTTTAGTTTTTTTTTTTACAAATTGTATTGTAATTTTGTAGGTTTATTTTCTGACATTCTGACACCTGACATATGTTAAACACATAAAGTTACTATCTTACTACTAACTAAACCATTTTGGAGAGAAAAAAGCCTAAACCTTCATAGTGTGTTAATATAATACATGTATTTGACACACTGTAAGAGCAAGCTCCGTGGGCTACATTCATTTCTTCACAAATTTCTCTTATTTGCCTTATTTATGCAGCTGAGCCAGCAGCAGGCAAATATTGTCTTATTGTGCACCAAAACATACATACTCACTACAGTGCACTGGTCAGACAGATGCACTTATGACAAAGCCTCATGTGCCACAAACATCACTTTAAAAACGTCTTTCTTAAATAAACCTCATGTATTTCCTTGAAGTGCAGTTTGTCCAAAAGAGCCACAGATCCACTCATTCTTCTGGAAAAGTCCTGTTATTCCTTTACCGATGTTGTAGCTTCACAAAACCTCCACACTCCTCTGTGAACTCCACTGTTCTGCTTCGTCTGAGGCTCCCTGACACACAAACTCTCACGATGTGATAAAAGACTGTACTGTACTGTACCTCAAACTAACATCTATCATTACAAACGTGGACATAACCTCAGCAACAAACAACACTAAAAGCTAGTTGTTGAAAGTTTGCTCTGTTGTTGACGTCCTGCCGCACATGTGCAGTTCGCGCTCTCTGGTCGTCTCTGGTTGTTTTATTCAGTCCTTCATTACTGTATGAGCCTGTGGTCTTCAGAGCACATGAGCAACACACTGCTCTCCTCTGCAAATGTAACATCATGTCACAGAGCAGAGTGTGGGAGGGCATCATGGTCACAGGGTCAGAGTGTGGGAGGGCATCAGGGTCACAGGGTGACAGTGTGGGAGGGCATCAGGGCTACAGGGTCAGAGTGTGGGAGGGCATCATGGTCACAGGGTCAGAGTGTGGGAAGGCATCAGGGTCACAGGGTCAGAGTGTGGGAGGGCATCAGGGTCACAGGGTCAGAGTGTGGGAGGGCATCAGGGTCACAGGGTCAGAGTGTGGGAGGGCATCAGGGTCACAGGGTCAGAGTGTGGGAGGGCATCAGGGTCACAGGGTCAGAGTGTGGGAGGGCATCAGGGTCACAGGGTCAGAGTGTGGGAGGGCATCAGGGTCACAGGGTCAGAGTGTGGGAGGGCATCAGGGTCACAGGGTCAGAGTGTGGGAAGGCATCAGGGTCAGAGTGTGGGAAGGCATCAGGGTCACAGGGTCAGAGTGTGGGAGGGCATCAGGGTCACAGGGTCAGAGTGTGGGAGGGCATCAGGGTCACAGGGTGACAGTGTGGGAGGGCATCAGGGTTACAGGGTCAGAGTGGGAGGGCATCAGGGTCACAGGGTGACAGTGTGGGAGGGCATCAGGGCTACAGGGTCAGAGTGTGGGAGGGCATCAGGGTCACAGGGTCAGAGTGTGGGAGGGCATCAGGGTTACAGGGTCAGAGTGTGGGAGGGCATCAGGGTTACAGGGTCAGAGTGTGGGAGGGCATCAGGGTCAGAATGTGGGAGGGCATCAGGGTCACAGGGTCAGAGTGTGGGAGGGCATCAGGGTCACAGGGTCAGAGTGTGGGAGGGCATCAGGGTCACAGGGTCAGAGTGTGGGAGGGCATCAGGGTTACAGGGTCAGAGTGTGGGAGGGCATCAGGGCTACAGGGTCAGAGTGGGAGGGCATCAGGGTCAGAGTGTGGGAGGGCATCAGGGCTACAGGGTCAGAGTGTGGGAGGGCATCAGGGTCACAGGGTCAGAGTGTGGGAGGGCATCAGGGTTACAGGGTCAGAGTGGGAGGGCATCAGGGTCAGAGTGTGGGAGGGCATCAGGGCTACAGGGTCAGAGTGTGGGAGGGCATCAGGGCTACAGGGTCAGAGTGTGGGAGGGCATCCGGGTCACAGGGTCAGAATGTGGGAGGGCATCAGGGTTACAGGGTCAGAGTGTGGGAGGGCATCAGGGCTACAGGGTCAGAGTGTGGGAGGGCATCAGGGTCACAGGGTCAGAGTGTGGGAGGGCATCAGGGTCACAGGGTCAGAGTGTGGGAGGGCATCAGGGTCACAGGGTCAGAGTGTGGGAGGGCATCAGGGCTACAGGGTCAGAGTGTGGGAGGGCATCAGGGTCACAGGGTCAGAGTGTGGGAGGGCATCAGGGTTACAGGGTCAGAGTGGGAGGGCATCAGGGCTACAGGGTCAGAGTGTGGGAGGGCATCCGGGTCACAGGGTCAGAGTGTGGGAGGGCATCAGGGTCAGAATGTGGGAGGGCATCAGGGTCACAGGGTCAGAGTGTGGGAGGGCATCCGGGTCACAGGGTCAGAGTGTGGGAGGGCATCAGGGTAACAGGGTCAGAGTGGGAGGGCATCAGGGATACAGGGTCAGAGTGGGAGGGCATCAGGGCTACAGGGTCAGAGTGTGGGAGGGCATCAGGGTCACAGGGTCAGAGTGTGGGAAGGCATCAGGGTTACAGGGTCAGAGTGGGAGGGCATCAGGGTCACAGGGTCAGAGTGTGGGAGGGCATCAGGGTTATAGGGTCAGAGTGGGAGGGCATCAGGGTCACAGGGTCAGAATGTGGGAGGGCATCAGGGTCACAGGGTCAGAGTGTGGGAGGGCATCAGGGCTACAGGGTCAGAGTGTGGGAGGGCATCAGGGCTACAGGGTCAGAGTGTGGGAGGGCATCAGGGCTACAGGGTCAGAGTGTGGGAGGGCATCCGGGTCACAGGGTCAGAGTGTGGGAGGGCATCAGGGTCACAGGGTCAGAGTGTGGGAGGGCATCAGGGCTACAGGGTCAGAGTGTGGGAGGGCATCACAGGGTCAGAGTGTGGGAGGGCATCAGGGTCACAGGGTCAGAGTGTGGGAGGGCATCAGGGTCACAGGGTCAGAGTGTGGGAGGGCATCATGGTCAGAATGTGGGAGGGCATCAGGGTCACAGGGTCAGAGTGTGGGAGGGCATCAGGGTTACAGGGTCAGAGTGTGGGAGGGCATCAGGGTCACAGGGTCAGAGTGTGGGAGGGCATCAGGGTTACAGGGTCAGAGTGTGGGAGGGCATCAGGGTTACAGGGTCAGAGTGGGAGGGCATCAGGGCTACAGGGTCAGAGTGTGGGAGGGCATCAGGGCTACAGGGTCAGAGTGTGGGAGGGCATCAGGGCTACAGGGTCAGAGTGTGGGAGGGCATCAGGGTCAGAATGTGGGAGGGCATCAGGGTCACAGGGTCAGAGTGTGGGAGGGCATCAGGGCTACAGGGTCAGAGTGTGGGAGGGCATCCGGGTCACAGGGTCAGAATGTGGGAGGGCATCAGGGTTACAGGGTCAGAGTGTGGGAGGGCATCAGGGCTACAGGGTCAGAGTGTGGGAGGGCATCAGGGCTACAGGGTCAGAGTGTGGGAGGGCATCCGGGTCACAGGGTCAGAGTGTGGGAGGGCATCAGGGTTACAGGGTCAGAGTGGGAGGGCATCAGGGTCACAGGGTCAGAATGTGGGAGGGCATCAGGGTCACAGGGTCAGAGTGTGGGAGGGCATCAGGGTCACAGGGTCATAGTGTGGGAGGGCATCAGGGTTACAGGGTCAGAGTGGGAGGGCATCAGGGCTACAGGGTCAGAGTGTGGGAGGGCATCAGGGTCACAGGGTCAGAGTGTGGGAGGGCATCAGGGTCAGAATGTGGGAGGGCATCAGGGTCACAGGGTCAGAGTGTGGGAGGGCATCCGGGTCACAGGGTCAGAGTGTGGGAGGGCATCAGGGTCACAGGGTCAGAGTGGGAGGGCATCAGGGCTACAGGGTCAGAGTGTGGGAGGGCATCAGGGTCACAGGGTCAGAGTGTGGGAGGGCATCAGGGTCAGATTGTGGGAGGGCATCAGGGTCACAGGGTCAGAGTGTGGGAGGGCATCCGGGTCACAGGGTCAGAGTGTGGGAGGGCATCAGGGTCAGAATGTGGGAGGGCATCAGGGTCAGAGTGTGGGAGGGCATCAGGGCTACAGGGTCAGAGTGTGGGAGGGCATCCAGGTCACAGGGTCAGAGTGTGGGAGGGCATCAGGGTTACAGGGTCAGAGTGTGGGAGGGCATCAGGGCTACAGGGTCAGAGTGTGGGAGGGCATCAGGGTCACAGGGTCAGAGTGTGGGAGGGCATCAGGGTTACAGGGTCAGAGTGTGGGAGGGCATCAGGGCTACAGGGTCAGAGTGTGGGAGGGCATCCGGGTCACAGGGTCAGAGTGTGGGAGGGCATCCGGGTCACAGGGTCAGAGTGTGGGAGGGCATCCGGGTCACAGGGTCAGAGTGTGGGAGGGCATCAGGGCTACAGGGTCAGAGTGGGAGGGCATCCGGGTCACAGGGTCAGAGTGTGGGAGGGCATCAGGGTCACAGGGTCAGAGTGTGGGAGGGCATCAGGGTTACAGGGTCAGAGTGGGAGGGCATCAGGGCTACAGGGTCAGAGTGTGGGAGGGCATCCGGGTCACAGGGTCAGAGTGTGGGAGGGCATCAGGGTCAGAGTGTGGGAGGGCATCAGGGTCACAGGGTCAGAGTGTGGGAGGGCATCAGGGTCAGAGTGTGGGAGGGCATCAGGGTCACAGGGTCAGAGTGTGGGAGGGCATCAGGGCTACAGGGTCAGAGCGCTCTGGGCTGCAGTAGCGCTCAGTGGCCTCTAGATGCCAAGCTTCAACGACAGTGAAAGTGAAAACGGGCTTATTTGATTATTTGTCAGAACAATTGAATTGTTTTGTTTTGTCTTGTAATATTATTATATATACTATTATTGTAATAAGCTACATGGATGGAACTATTTTTTGGGGCGTAATAATACGGCCGTGATGAGGTCACGTACAGTGAGATGAAAATGTTGAAGGGGCTGTTGACCAAACGTAATCAGATGCCTTCCTGGAGCTGTCCCTGGTGCTTCCTCTTCACAGGCCACACTTCTACAAACACAAAGGTCTGCTCAATCACTGCTTGCTTTGCTTGTCCTGACCGCGCCACTGGTTTTTACCCACACCAGGCCCCGCCCCCAATCTGACATGTTGGCCACTTGTGTCTGTGAGGGCTCTCAAGGTTTGGATGCTTTTGATGTCAGTGTGACTGGATCAAGAGAGAGACTACGTTTCATTAGAAATATAATCACAAGAAAGTCATTCTGAAAGCAAGAAAGTCATGAAGAATGACATTTGACGCTCGAGTCCAGGAGCAAGACGCTAAAATACAAACCTAGAAAACAGACGGCAGAAGAACTGCTAATGACACGAATGTATCAAAAGGTTTTTGTCATATTTATTTCCAGAATAAAGTCAGTAAAACAAGTAGATTAGTGACATTGCTTATCCTGTGTGAATGCAGGTGTAATTTCAATTTTACAGACAGCCCTGGGTAAAACTAATCCTGTGCGAACAGGGCTTTATCCCCAAAGCAGTGAGGTCTCTTCTAAACAGGATGGCTGCGGCACAAGAAATAAATATAAGGACGTCAGTTTCTGCTGGGGTTGTGGATGAGAAATGTTCTTGGCAGCATAAATATTGAAGCAGGAGAGCTAAATAAACAGGTTGAAGGCATCAGTTGCAGGTGGTGAGGGAGATGAAGGCGACAGCTCGCTCTGAATGTGGATCTATCCTGAGCTGCACACCTCAGCCTCGTGGCTCTCACAGAGGCACAGTGTGTTCACTGAGCAAACTGTTCTCCCACACATTCAGCATTTTGTTGACACAGTGAATATGTTAAAACAAAATCCACCTTAGTGCATTCAGTTAAAAGCAGCAGATGATTTAACGGGGAAACAGGATGACCAAAACGCATCCAGAATGTAGACTACTTTCCACACACGAGATTATTTGTGGTGGCTCTCCTCATGTCACGAAAATGAAATGCGAATGTCATTTATTTTGTTCCAAAGGCTCCCTTTAACGTGCTGATTCTACAGCCTGCAGCTCCGCTCTGCTGCACCACCTTTCAATGTGAATAGACTTTAACAGTTCATGTTTAATGCTCATTACCAGTGGTGGCAAAAAATATAACCCTTTGTGCTTGAGCTACAGAGTGATCTCTCGACACATGAGGTATCTGCACTTCTGTTTTAGAGTAAATAGCTATTTGGTCTTAAATGACATAAAACCATGATCGGCCTCACACTCGCCTGACTCCGTCAGCTGCTGCAACAAGAGTGTCCTCCAGATATAACTCTCCATCCTCACAGCTCTTCAGGTGAAAGACACGAGGGCAGCTCCTCTTTGGCCTCATGGCATTTACATTTGCTGCTGCTAATGATGGAAAATTGGTCCAGAACTCACTAAAACTGGAGTCTGCCATTTCTCTTTGTGCTTTTGAATATAAACTCACTTCTGCTGCAGTGACTTTTTGAGCTTTTATGTTCTAACAATGTTCCGTCATCAAAAACAGCTGCATTCACGCTAGTTTGAAGAACGCTGCTTAGAAAATCCTCTCTCCTCCAGCGTCAAAAACACTTCCTGCTGAACTCCCTTGATCGACTAAGTTTTTCATTTTCGATGTCATTCATCTGAAAATCTTCTGCTGTTTTAAGTCCTTAAATCGATCTGAGCATTTCTGCCTCTAAACACGACCACTGCTGCTGCTGGGCTGATCATGCCTTTCACTCAGTCCCTTAAGCCAGTGGTTCCCAACCTTTTTGTCTGAAGTCCCCCATAAGCTTTGTCTCACACACAGAGTGCCCCTTAACTTGAATTTCAGGCAAATAAATGGGTTTACTAATCACATATTATGAATTATTACTATTGTATTTTAGTTTTGATCATATTTATAGTCCAAGATGCTCCAAAAAGATGCTGAATTTACAACCAATAACAGTTTCTTATTCAGATAAAAGTACTTCTTCATCTTCTTATAAAACCTGAACCCATTCCAAGTACCCCCTGGTAATTTCTCACGTACCCCTTGGGGTCCCCATACCCCTGTCTGGGAAACACTGCCTTAAGTAATAACATAACTAAATCGAGTAAGTGCTATGCAGCCAGCAGATGGCGCCTAAACTCAGTAAGTGCCAGGGCAAACAGCAGAGAAACAAATATTAATTCAGTTCTTAATAAACTTTTTTTGTTTGTTTTAAACCGGTCAACTGTGCCCGTCATGTGAGCGCGGGACAAACAATTGCAGCAAAATGTCCTTATGCCTTTCCTGCACTATCTTGGGGATGCAGAATATTTAAAATCCTGTGGCGTGCAGCTGGCTTTAGGCAAACACCAGGCTGTGGCTGCAGTTTACATCTGTCACAAGGATTCACAGCAGAGCAGTCTGTGTGGCACTTTTGTCCATTGATTTTCCGTGGTGTTCACACCCCAGTCCTTCTGCTGGAGGTGCAGTCCAAATCTGCCCAGATGTAACCGATCCACTGATCAAATCCTTTGTTAAATGGGTCAGACAGAGACAGTGTATCTCTGCAGAGTTTTATTTACGGGGCAGAGTTTTATTAAAGGTGCATTTTGTTTCTTTGGGCCCAGATTTGATATGAATGGATATTTTATTTTTTGTCTTTTTCATGGTAACAGTCCTGTGCGGCTCTTCCTGCTGCTGTGGAGGACCGGAGGATCATGAGGTCATGCCTGGGACGATATGGTATTTGGATAAACTCATCACATTGTGATTCACACATTTTCTCTTGAATATAATGACAGGTTTTCCTGCTCCGCTCCACTTCCTCAGCATCAACGCCAAATATAAAAAGTATTCTAAGTTTTCAGAATACATTTCTCTGTAAATGTGTTACAAAACATTTGAATGCAGGTATTCAGCATTCTCTAACTAAATACATGTCCACAGTTCTTCCTCTGATTCAGACAAACAGCTCCTCACAGCACGAGCAGCTCTTTGACGTCTCATTCAAACACTGCAGGTGAATGGGAAAAGTCTTACATTTAGAGATATTAATTAATTCTGCTGCATAAATGTGACAAACATATTTGGGAGATATAAATCTGAGAAAATTGACTTTATTCTGCTCTGAGAGAGACTAAGCCCCGCCCTCTGAGGAGGAGCTCTGTCGTAAACAGCCATTTGGCTTGAAAGAGGTGTGAATGCAATGCAGAGGGGGTTCATCTGTGGACTGCTCTCACCGGGTCAAGTGTGAACAAGACAAACAAAGGCTGACTGGTGCTTCCCGAGGTCAGAGCACAGCAGGACGTCCAACAGCCACAAAAGCAGGGCCGCTTCAGGTGAAACTAAGGCAGTGTAAACAAACTGGTAACAAAGGCAGGTTATTTTCCAATGAAACTCCTCCCAGAGGGCGGGGCTTAGTCAGCTCAGAGCAATATGAGCTTCTCAGACCAGCTCCTCAGATTGAAAATGCTTTTCGGATGCAATTTCAAGCATTTCCATTTCTTCATAATTAACATATTGCAATACGTTTCTGTCTTTGATGTTTTCTTTCGCTCTGTAACACACAATTATAGCTACAATAAGCAATTATACTAATGTACTATTTATTGGACATATGCAGCTGAAGTCTGATGCATCGCTCTAATTATGTACTGTATGACTGTGGAAAAGTGCACACGGTATGTATGAGTCAGAGTGCTGGGAGGACAGAGAAAACATATAAAACTCCTCATCATATTGTATCAGCGCTGCAGGATGAAGACAGAACAGAGCGTGTTTATGTGAGGTCCAAACTAAACTGCTCACAAACACCAAAGCTTTTCAAATAGATCAGACAGAAACAGTGTGTCCGTAGAGTCTGACGTTTGATCAATCCATGAGTGAATTTAACTTTGCTTTACTTATTGGAATAAAGGGGTTTACGATGGAGTAGAAAAATAAATGTGAGTAAAGCATTCATTTATACTTTATTGATACACTTTGCTGATGGCAGGTGAATCCAAATGATTATGCTTTTCTTTGTTTCCCCAAACAATTTAGAGTTGTAGTTGTTCCTAAACATTTAAATTGAAAAACTATTGCAAATGTAAGTGTTAAAGATTCAAATAGCATATATCTAAGAGAATACGACTGGATTTCCATGTAATTATCCAGCTCTCAGAATCCTTTTGGACAGGAGTGAGTGCGGCGGAGTCATGTGTGGATGTGGGCTAACAGTGGGAACGTATGAAAGCTGCGTGTTATGGCCTGCTGCTGTGAAATGCCCCACTTCAACCCAAGCCAAAGTCTCACAAAAAGCCTCTTCATTACGGCTGCTCATCATTATTTTATTGTTTTAATTATGCTCTTTTGAAGCTGTCGCCATCGAATGTTGAACATTTAGTCAAAAAAGCTTTCTTTTGCTCACATAAAGGGCTGGAATAAGTGAATCAATGAATCGCAACGTATCAATTATTGAAGTAATTGACAAATGTAGTCATTGATTAATCTTTTACTGTTCACTCCAAAGCATGACATGTGATGAGAGAAGAGGGCTCATGACAGCAGTCAAAATGATGCTAGAAACAGAGGCAGACCTAGGAATTTGAGGGCCCAAGGCAAAGTGAAGTATAGGCCCCTCATTATCAAGTGTGATTTTCTCTAACTCATCTTCCGTCTTGTTTGTGTTTTTTTTATACGTCTGACGACAGGTTCATAGATTTTAGATTATTATTGGAAAATTTGAATTCATGTGCAACAGCTACATATTTAAAGGGCCTGTACCTGATTTTTACTGTTGTGAAATGGGAGAAACTGAGTCCATGTTCTTGATTGTTTGCATGTACAAAAGTAAAATCAGTGTTGCTCCAGGACAGATATAATGTAAAAGCATGTATTCAGGTGAAAATGAGACGACGGCTCTTGTTCTGTATCTATCTATGGAGCCTTTTATACTGGGAAAGAGGCAGGAAGTGCACCGTTAGCATGTTAGCTTTACCCAGGAAGGTACCAGAGAAGAAACTCGTGAAAAGTGCTTATAAACTTGACTTGAACTAGTAACTCATCTATTGGAACACTCTAATTCATTTGTGCAACAGTGTTTTAGTTAAAGGTCCCATAACATGCAAAATGGACTTTTCAGAGGTTTTAACCTTCCTCCAGTGCTGTTTGGGCCTCGTATGTTGTGCCCAAAGTGGTTTTTTGATTGACCAGAAATGTCTTTTCCGTCCCCCTCGGCTGAGCAGCAGACGGGGGCTCCTCACCAGGATTCTGTCTATGATGATCAGGAAGGGCATCTTATTTACTATTTAGGACATCTTCTAAATTTGTAGTTTTTATGGGGAAAACATACTTTTTGATAAATATTCTTTATGAAGACCTTCTCAAGTGGCATCTCTTTCACTTTGTCTTTTTCAAATTTGGTATTTCTATTTCATATCTAAACATTTCACTACAGTATCCTACATTCGGTTCTCTTATCACAGGCTTGGCCCTCAAAACAATCATCAAAATGATGAGTTACATTTCCTCTTGTGTCCTGCTTTAGTCCTGGTTTACTGAGCACTTCTTCCACCACTGGAAAAAACATGTTTGAATTATTATTTTCTGTTTTGAATTTCAGTCGCTGAATTCTGCTGCGCACATTTTCCTGTTTTCTCTTTCTCAGTTTAAAAATTCAAAATAAAATGGATCGATTTTCAGGCCTCAAAGTCAACAGTCTAAATTTAAACTGAGATTTTTCACTGTGAATTGTACACAGAGTTCAGGCTCTTTATTCAGTGTGAGATACACAGTGAAATAAATGAAATTGGGAGTTTTTATGCTCTGAATTTTGAAAATGTAGGTCAATTGGAAACAGAGAAAAACATGTATAGCAAATGTCAGCACCTGAAATTGTTTTTTCAGGATTCTTTTCATAAATTTGACAGCATTTTAACTCAAAAACTGCTTAAACCAATTGTCTTCCAAACACACCCTTTTCACAGAAATCTCTTGTTAGATTCTCATTACTGAAACAGGTTAGACTTTGTGAAACACCAAACAGTGTCCAAAGTCCTTCCAGAACGCCGCCCCTCAGGAAAAAGCAGTTGAAGAGCCCTGTATCTTGGTCTTAAATTGGTCTTCCTCCGAGCCTGTTCTCTGGGTGGGTTCTCGAGGAGGTTTATCGGTCTGTCAGCGCTGAAGTGCTCGCTCTAAATGAGAGTGGAACGCTCAATGGCAGAGGCACTGAAGCAAACCCACTCAATAGCCTGCAGCCCGGCCTCACCTTTAATGGACGCTGAAAAATGAGAAACGCTGGACTGGCACCTGAACGCACCACCTGCTCCACGGCGGACCGGGCCAGACCGCTGCACCAGAAGACGCTTTATTAACCTGGATTTAAAGCTGATAAATACGGCGTCATTTCCAGCGAACGAGGCTGGAGTGAGTGGATGGAGAGTGAGCGCGAGCGCAGACAGGATATGGACAGGCTGTAAAACGGCTGACCTTGAGCGCTTTCATCAGGCTGACTTTGGACACACTTTAACTCCGGAGACTTTTAGAACTGCTCCTTCACTACTTTAAAGTGCATATGACAGGCTTTTTTATAATGGAAAGTTGGAAAGCTGTGAAAATTACAGGAAGGAGTTCTTGTGAGAGTTTGAAGGACTATATTCTGCAACATTTGTCGTGTTCTTGTCCTTTAAACTTGCTCTTGTGGCTTAGACTTAAAATATATGAACTGATCCTTCATGATCCCTCATCAGGTTTAGTGTTAGCGCTCCACCTCCTGGCAGCAGAGGAAATTACAATGGGGAAACAAAAGCTAGCTTGCCCCGGCATGCTAATGTAAAGACGCAGATGTAATGAAGCAGATTTGAGTCAGAAATGATCAGAAGGAGTCTGTGATGATTCATGCTCTTAAAGGAGACCTTTGACTTTCTACCTTTGACGTCACAAATCCAGGAAATATGAAACTTGTAAAAGAGTCGTTGGCGAGTGGGTGAGCGAGGTGTGGTGTGGCGAGGCTGGTCGTGTCTGACACCTTCAGCTCTTCCTCTGGTGTTGTTTCTTCTTTATTGACTTAAGGCGAGACACTACAGGCAAAACTAACTTTTTTCAATTTTTGTTTTTTTTGGTCAGTTTGTTCTCTCAACATATCAGCTTTTATTAGGAAACAACAAACTTGTCCAATCTGCTCATAAAGATGTTTTATTCTTCCATTGAATCCACTTCATCCATAGATTTCTCTGGGACATTATAACTTCAAAGGCCATTTTCTCCAAATGCATTTTAAGAAAAGGATCACACTTAAAGTAACTCCTACACCAAACTGTACAGTCTTGGACTCAACAAGATTTTGATGAAACGTACAGAAGGATTTTTAATATCTAAGTTTTAAGTCAAAAGAATTTGTAAAAATTAGAATTCTTAGGACAATTTTCTGTCAGATCTAGTTTACTTAAAAACTAAATAAGAAATCCAAACTCCCCTCTGTAATTCTTTTTGTAACTAATATTTGTACAAAACTTATAAAAAATGAACCAAGAAATTTAAACCTGATTCAGTCAATTTTTCAGATTTAAATGTCCCAAATATGTGTATTTTTTTGTCATTTTCCACATAAAATGCCTTATTTCTACATGAAAATGACATGATGAAAAACTTGTAATATACGTTTATGTTACATTTATGTGAGTGAACTACAGGAGAAGTTTACAATTGATATCTTTAAATGTAAGACTTTTTCCTTTTCACCTGCAGCGTCTCACCTTAACAGGTCCAATAACCTTAGAGTAACACCACCACTACCTCAAGTTATGGAACCATAACAACCACCAAAACGGTTAGCCTACCTGGCACACACACACACACACACACACACACACACACACACACACACACACATACACACACTCACATACACGCATGCACGCACACACCAGGCAGCCTTGACTCTCTGATTAAGAATTAATAAAGGGATTCTCGAGCTAATGACTGCCATCTGGTGTGAAAGTGAAACAAGTGTATTTGTCAAATAAGATCACTGTGAAACGGGCCGCACTCACACTGCAGATCGAATCGGATCCCTTTGTCCAAATGTGACCTGCATCTGATTTTTTCATGACACTGTGAACAGCCCTCATGTGATTTTTTCTAATGCGACCCAGACCACTTTCAGACAGTATGTGGAAATAAATCTGATCTGAATCTGATCCTTTTCAAAGTGACTGTTGTCTAAACGCACAGGTCACATTCATCTGAGCACGATGAGTTTAAAACTTTTCATCCAGAGTTTTGCATCCAGAGTTTTGCGTCACAGTAAAGCTAACGAACTAGCGTGCTCTATAATCATATGCAGACAGCACACAGCCATCTCATTCTGACCCTCAGAGCTGCGTGTACAAAATATCTGTGCAGGAGACTTTATTATATGAAAAAATGTAATACAGCCCCTTTAAACTGTTAACTCAGACAATGTTATTACATTTACAGTCTACAAAACCTTTGAGAGTGAATTTCTGCTTTTGTTGTCATTAGCGCTGTATAGACTTTAGCAACATTAGCATACCAGTGCATTTATAACTGCAGAGGCTCCACGGATGCACAGGAGCAGTTTTTGTTTTTTTTAAACTCAGGCTCAGAAATGTCCTTCAAGTTTCTGAGTTGTAATGCTGCACGAGATGAGACTGTTCGCCTTTAAATTTACAAGTTGGAACTTGTGAAAATCCGGCCTCAAAGGACAAATAGAACTCACCATTACCTCTACGTATGTCACATCTGCTGATGTCGAACTAGGAAGTGCAATTCTAAACTTGACCTTAATGGTCAAACGGTCCAACAGTGTCAGCTGTTTGTGTGCACAGAGCAGGGCCTGTGTTCACACGTCACACCGGTCATGACTTAGATTTAATGTGCAGTATTCAGACTGATTTAAAGACGTTATCCCAGTATACCTTTATGTCCTGTTTATAGCCCTGACCTTGTGTGGAAAATATCATTAAGTCTTTAATATGGCATTACCCTCCAGAACTGACACTTAGATAAAGGATAAAGAGGCAGCAAAAATGTAAGCTGTAAATCTGTCCAGACAGTGAATTATATTCAGCTGCTTTGCTCTGGAAAAACCAAGAGAAGATCCACAACACAATGGCTCCCTCAGTGTACACTGTATATATATCAGTGAGCATTTTGGATGGTTAATATAATCTCCTGAGTGAGAACAGAGCCGCCATGTGCCGTGATGTTAATAGTAGGACTGTCCACTGTTGACATGTATTAATGTTCTTGAGGAAGTTCAAAAAGAGGTTTGTAAAGTTTGTCCAATGAAATTCCAAAAATACAGCATTTAGTCAGATGGATAGTTTCAATATTCTCATAATATTATTGATAATAGATGAAAAAAAAAAAAGGTCACATTCTTGTAGCGTTTTTCTACCTCCAGTGCAGGGCCGCTGTTAGCCATTCGGGGGCCCAAAGCATCACATAAGGCCCTAGTGTCAAATATGCTGTTGAGGAGTTACTGTTTCTATGGTAAAAATGTAACATTGTTTTCTAACCGGGGTGAGAAATGTGTGAATAAACATCATTAACACACATTATAATTAAAATAACCATGCAATGTGATTAATTACCATATTAATGTCCAATTAGAAAATACAGTAAACATAGGTTGCGTAATTAATAATTGTAATCGGCCTTTCTGAGTCCACATTGGCAATGATCATCTCCAATAAATACAGTAGTGGCCGGGCTCTAATAGTAATTATTGTGACTTCTTCTTGGCCAAGGACGCAAAAACAGTGTGCATTTTGTGTGTGAGGAAATGAAAAGAAGAAAACAGGCACCACGAGGTCCACAGAGCAAACTCACCGCTCGCACATTCACTCACACACAGCTCTTGGACATCTATTGATTTTGTGCAGCAGAGACTCAATTGAATTAGCTCTACATTAAGTGCGTGGGTCTGTGTCGGCTCCAGGCCAGACTTACAGCGCTACATTCAGCAAACAGACACGGAGCACATACCTTTACGATGTCCTCGTTCGTGGACTTGCACTGGACAAAGGCGGAGACGTCGTTCACGCCCCCGTTCATCTCGATGGACACCATTTTGACGGGAATGGCCACGGTGCGGCCCGTCAGGATGGCCGTGTTGATGATCTCCGTGTCCTGTGGAGACATTGGCTCGTGTCAGAGATTGAGCACTGATTCTGGAGTATTTCATCAGCCGTGCAGGTGTGCAGGTTTTAAAGGCGGTGTGGGGTTGGTTAACACTCAGAACTCAGCAGGTTTACTGAGGTCCACAGTTTTTCAGCGGCTTTCATCAGCCTCTGGAGGTGACACACTCGCTGTGGACCGTCCAAACAACTCCAGGTGACAAAGAAAAAGGCACGCTGTACCAGATCCAAAGAAACACATAAACCAAGACCACATGACTTCAATCTCTTTTGAATTGAATTACAACATCTCACAGAACACTAGTGGAATAGCATCGGTATCAATGTGTTTTGAGACTGATTTAATGTTCACGTTCCATTCGACTTTAACCCTATAGGCACGTTTCGACTGGAGCGGATCGGGACGGTCCACTGTCATACGTGAGCCGTGCCGCCTCGTTTGAGGGCCCTGAAAGGGACTGGCTCCAGAACGTGCTGCTCGTTTTCAAGTCCCAGAACAGTTTAGCACGAGATGATTGGACAAATGAGAACAAGCGAGACTCAGGTGAGAACGGAACAGCAAAAAGTAGATATATATCAAATATAATCATTTCTCACTAAACACTGACTTGACCGTTTTGATAACTTTATTTGTTGAGCTGACAAACTTGGCAAAACAAAGCTAGCAAGGCATGTTCACAACAGCTGTGTCTTGTTTGTCGATGCACGTCCCTCATAATGCTGCACAATCAAAACCCAACGCAGTACATAAAGAGAGGTTAAGATGCGGCATAGAAATAACTGTCCTGTTTACTCTAGCTTTAGCCACGTCTCACAGCCACAAACGAGGAGTTACTAAACGTCTTTTTGTGAATTGCTGAGCTGGATCTAATAAAGAAAAAGTATAATTCAGGTACAATTTAGGTTTTATTTCTTAAGAAAAAATTTTTCTGTTTGCAGACCCCTGTCGAAATGTCACTTTTGTATCCGGGACATTAAACACCAACAATGGAACAGATCAATGGATACCTGTGGAATGTTCTTTTGGCTGCAGCAAAAAAGCAATAACAAGCAGATGGATGTTTGGGACGGAGCTGACTGTCAAGGACTGAAATCCCTTTGGACGGAGTGGGTGGTTGGTTGTTGTTTTTTCTGAGGTGCATCTGTCGCCTCGTCACAAATTGGGGGCAGTCTGCTGGCTGTGAGACGCAAACATCATCTCGTGTTCATCAGCCTCGGTGGTGCTGCTTTGTCTGTTTTTAGGTCAAAACATGAATGACGCTTGTGAAATTGTGTGTGAGAAATGCTTTACACACCGGAAGCATTTTGGTCATTTAGTCAACAAGGGAGATGGCGTCACCTGGTTATGTACTACACACCCTCTCGTGCATTTAGGGAAATGACCCCCCTTTGCACCAATGAAGTCCCATTCACTCTGTCCAACAACACAACACTTACTCATTTTGGTGTCATTCTGCCATATCATCCTCCCATTGTATTTTGTGAGGTTTGTGTTGTGGTCTCTCATGAGTCCTGAATGCTTGGAACTGGCTGAAGTTCATACTGACATGATTAACTGATCACAAACGCAGGCTGTGGTCCCACTTATCTTTAAATCCTCCATCATTATCCAGCTGCTTAGAACATCACACTGATGACTTCTCACCATGGCGATGGGGATGATGGCCTGGATGTCCTTCTGCACCACGGTCAGCTCTGTCACCACTTTGTCTGATTCGGGGGTGGGGCTCTGGCCTCTGTAGTCCACGTTCCAGTTGATCCTGCGGGTCACTGACAGGCTGGTGAAGTTCTCCATCTCGAAGTCCAGCTGCATCAGCTCCAGGCTTCCCTGTGTGTCCCTGAGCACAAACACAATATACATTGAGCAAAAGCACAAAATCTAAGGACCAAAGAAAAGTATAAGACTCAACCTAAACCTAAAATAAATTTGTATACTAGATATAAGCAGCTTGGGTGCCTGGGTTTTCCCTGAGAGATCATTTGTGGTAGAGAACAGGATGAGCATGAATTATACAGACTGAAGGGTCCTCTTCTGTCTTGTTTTGTTTTCTGCCCTCCTCATTTAATCATCTTAATCTTTCAAAGCCATATGGACAACAGTCAGGACCAGGGGACCTGTGCAGAGTATTATGTGGATGAATGACAGGTGCACCATACGTGGGCTGAACATTCAAACTCAGTAAAGTCCTGCACACGCAGGGATTCAGACTCAGTAAACTAAACTAAAGTTGTAATCAGTGAACGCGTGTGAACACGCATCAGAGGCTCTACAGACAGGGGGCGCTCTGAGACACGTCCTCACAGAAGCACACAGGGGGCGCTCTGAGACACGTCCTCACAGAAGCACACAGGGGGCGCTCTGAGACACGTCCTCACAGAAGCACACAGGGGGCGCTCTGGGACACGTCCTCACAGAAGCACACAGGTGGCGCTCTGAGACACGTCCTCACAGAAGCACACAGGGGGCGCTCTGTGACACGTCCTCACAGAAGCACACAGGGGGCGCTCTGGGACACTTCCTCACAGAAGCACACAGGGGGCGCTCTGGGACACGTCCTCACAGAAGCACACAGGGGGCGCTCTGGGACACTTCCTCACAGAAGCACACAGGGGGCGCTCTGGGACACGTCCTCACAGAAGCACACAGGGGGCGCTCTGGGACACGTCCTCACAGAAGCACACAGGGGGCGCTCTGGGACACTTCCTCACAGAAGCACACAGGGGGCGCTCTGGGACACGTCCTCACAGAAGCACACAGGGGGCGCTCTGGGACACTTCCTCACAGAAGCACACAGGGGGCGCTCTGAGACACTTCCTCACAGAAGCACACAGGGGGCGCTCTGAGACACTTCCTCACAGAAGCACACAGGGGGCGCTCTGGGACACTTCCTCACAGAAGCACACAGGGGGCGCTGTGGGACACTTCCTCACAGAAGCACACAGGGGGCGCTCTGGGACACGTCCTCACAGAAGCACACAGGGGGCGCTCTGAGACACGTCCTCACAGAAGCACACAGGGGGCGCTCTGGGACACGTCCTCACAGAAGCACACAGGGGCGCTCTGGGACACGTCCTCACAGAAGCACACAGGGGGCGCTCTGAGACACTTCCTCACAGAAGCACACAGGGGGCGCTCTGGGACACGTCCTCACAGAAGCACACAGGGGGCGCTCTGGGACACGTCCTCACAGAAGCACACAGGGGGCGCTCTGAGACACGTCCTCACAGAAGCACACAGGGGGCGCTCTGGGACACGTCCTCACAGAAGCACACAGGGGGCGCTCTGGGGCAGTTCAGTTTCCTGTGCCCCGTTTGTTAATCTTTTCATATATTATTGACAATTGACTGTTCATTGTTTGATTTTCTAATTTTTTATTGACAAAATCAACATTTGAATCCCTATAAAACATTTTTGTTAGAGTTTATGAAGCTCTCTCAGATAAAAGAATCTCTGAAGCCACAAATTGAATTTTTCTGGCTTTTTGTCCGACCAGACTGTTTTTTTTTGTCCAATCGGCAGCAGCAGAAGACGAGGACACTCAGAGACGAGGCGACAAGGACAAGCAGATGTGAAGTCGAAGGTCACAGCACGATGACAGGACGGCTGTATTATATATTTGACCTGTTCTGCAGCTGTGTTGAAGACTGGGCCAAATGCACAGGATCTGCAGGATTTGTTCTTTTAGTTCTGAGGTTTGAATCATTACAGACTAAAATAGATAGGATTTGGCTTTGAAAACAGTTAAATGGAACTATTGCTGAAATAAATTGAGAGTTATTATCATTCCTTCAAACATATAATTGTCAGTGCAATCTATCCACTTTTAATACTCAGGCAAAAGATAGCAGCCCACACTGTCACGAGCTTGAGCTTGATGCCATTGCACTTATGTGGCAGTGCTTGATTATAAGACTGATTATAATTATAGAGGTCGATATGGTCCAATATGAACTACAGGCTGTACAGAAATAGTGGATAAGATGAAAAAAGATGAAAAACATTTATATAAAATAGATACATTTGCAATAGTCAACCTTGACAGTAATAAATATCTCTCAGTTAGATAAAGTATTGCTTTTTCTGTTATTGAAGACTCGACAGGTGGGTAATGGAGCCCTTTGCCGCTGGGAGCACATGGAAATGGAATTTCTTAAATGGAATGTTTTTCTCTTTATCTCTGATCTGCGCTCGGATGCACGGCTTTTTAAAAGCGTCTTTCCTAAGACATGTTTGTGAGCAGATTTCATAGCAATACTTTTTCATAACAAACACTGCAGAGCCATGACACTTCTATATACAAACTGTTCAATCGATTCAGCTGCGTCGCAGAGTCATGACTCCCCTCTGCGCCTTTTCTCCTCACAGGTTTAAAGAGCCCCAGGAGGGACTGTGTTAAAGGGCCATCACACACTGCCCTCGTGTCCACCCTCCGCTCCCAGAAGCCCTCACCAAAACCCTCCCCTCAGGACTGGCCCCTGAAGGCGGCATGACATGGGTCACGACCACTGACTCTGGAGTGAAGACACTGGCAGTAACAGGACACAGCTCCAGGAGAAAGTCACGGCAGGATAACACGCTCTGATTTTATTATGTTCTGTTATGTCGCTATAGTCACTATGTGACACCTTGGGATGAGAGCTGATTGGCTGTCCTTTGGTGGTCTGCCCCACTTCAGTTTTCTGTATAAAAAGCTGTTCCAGTGTCCGTCATATGTATGCATGTGACACTAGTGACATGCCAGGGGTTTGAGGGAACGAGAAACAAGCTGTTCATTTCACTTACTTTGCAAAAGTACAGTATGTGTTGCCTTTTTATTTTATTAATAGCCCCCCTTTGAAATTGCTAAATAAAAAAAATAAAAAGACGTTAAAGTTAAGTTAAATACATTTACACAAACACCTACTTCCACTTTTCTTCCACGGTTTGATGCTCAGGCTCCCCAGCTGTAAGAGTAAACCTGACTCTGTCCTGTGGCTGTGGACTCTGGCTCCTGTAGACTCACCCCAGCTAGGAGCCCCTATGGCACAGGACCTTAGGACCTGTTGTGTGTGACCTTAGGGCCCCTGTGGCTGTAGACTCACCCCTGCTTAGGGCCCCTGTGGCTGTAGACTCACCCTTGCTTGGAGCCCCTGTTCGTGTGACCTTAGGGCCCCTGTGTCTGTAGACTCACCCCTGCTTGGAGCCTCTGTTGCGTGTGACCTTAGGGCCCCTGTGTCTGTAGACTCACCCCTGCTTGGAGCCTCTGTTGCGTGTGACCTTAGGGCCCCTGTGGCTGTAGACTCACCCCTGCTTGGAGCCTCTGTTGCGTGTGACCTTAGGGCCCCTGTGGCTGTAGACTCACCCCTGCTTGGAGCCCCTGTTGCGTGTGACCTTAGGGCCCCTGTACATGTAGACTCACCCCTGCTTGGAGCCCCTGTTGTGTGTGACCTTAGGGCCCCTGTACATGTACACTCACCCCTGCTTGGAGCCCCTGTTGCGTGTGACCTTAGGGCCCCTGAGGATGTAGACTCACCCCTGCTTGGAGCCCCTGTTGCGTGTGACCTTAGGGCCCCTGTACATGTACACTCACCCCTGCTTGGAGCCCCTGTTGTGTGTGACCTTAGGGCCCCTGTACATGTACACTCACCCCTGCTTGGAGCCTCTGTTGCGTGTGACCTGGATGGTGCTGATGGAGTGTTTGGCCCCAGACTGCACCTCCCAGTCCACCTTCCACTGGGCGCTCAGGGACCTGGTCTGGAGCAGGTTCACGCCCTTCTTTGCCTTCACCCTGCAGACACAGACAACAGGATCGAATCAAACACGGGCCCCAAACACAAACAACAAACAAACAAATACAGACAAGCTCCTTTGACATTTTTAATGATGGCACCTCAAATGTGGGACAATAAAGACTACTCAAACATGCATGAACCACTAATGACTGGGAGCTAAGAGAACTTGTATCTGCTCCACACAGGGGACATTTCAGTGTTGCAATGGACAGTTCAAAAACAGCAGGAGAATATGCAACTCAACTCAACTTTATCCATAGAAAACAACACAGTGAACCAAAGTGCACCCATGTTAAACAGGACACATAGCAAGTAGTATTTTAGTACATTTTGTAGTTTTTCCGTGCTGAGAAGTTGATGGTAAACCGATTAGCTGTGACTAAATGCTTAAGCACGTGAAGAGCTCTGGCCTAGTTAACTGGCAAGTTTCATTTTCTGCTTTGTTCACTCTGTTGTAAAACACGAAGCAAACCCGAGTGTCACTGCAGTATTCATGAACTAATATGAATCCTACGAGGTTTATTTAACTGGATTTCACGCTGGTGGAGAAACAGACAACTTTTTACCTCAAATGGAAAACTATCGATCTTTTACCAGCACAAGCTAAAGGTAAGCAGCTAACGTTAGCGACTTTACAACGTGACTCTTCAAATAAAGAGTGCTCTATTCATGATTTCTGCAACGTTTATTGGAGCTTTCATCCATCGTGTTGTGGACAGTTCAAAGACCTGTTGCTGCTCTCGTGATGCGCTCGTGAGGCAAAAACGTATGACTGTGGTTATGTACAAAAAACTGAACGGTGAGCTGGTCCCTGCGACAATCTGCTGGTCGTATCATGATTGTCTGTTTGTCTCTTTAATGCAGCTGTCTGTTCAAACACACTTTTTCTCCTGATGTTTAGCCTCTGAAGCCTCTGAGCAGATGACTGTATTTACCTCTTAAAGGCCAGGGCTGCACAATTCATCCAAATCCACACAAAAAATTAGCAATTAGCAAATCACAAAGACTGCAACAATTTCTTCCACAAACAACAAAATTTCCTGCTTTGATTTGGATTTGTACAAAAAACTGAAACAAGGGACAAAAGCGCGACCAAAAGAGATAAAAATACGACAAAACGTGCCTACAAACAACAAACGCAACTCAATGCACCAAAACGTGAATAAAAGTGACAAAAACACAATTTAAAGTCACAACGACATGTTTAAATATGACAAACCCAACGGAACACGACTAAAAGTGACAAAATTGTATCACACTGGTCAGAAAAATCACAATTAGATATTTTTCCTAAATTGTACCGCTCTATTATAGGCAATAGTAAAATAGAAATCATGATCTGGCCCCAAGAAAATTGTGATACACCTTTGCCATATTGCCCAGACCTATAATGGACTAAAAAAATAATAGGCAAAGTGATTTGAGTGTAAAATAATAAATATAGATCCATGTGATGACAGGGAGCCATTACAACACGGTCCAAAGCTCAGCACGACAGAAGAGCAGAGCTGGAGATCTGTCCAAAGCAGCGTTAAAGGTAAAGCCTGTGAAGATGGAGTGTTATTGTGGTGAGAGGTCTGGCCGCTGTGACCGCCGGCCGTGCGCTGGGTCCAGGTCACATGACAGATCCTGGGTTTGGAGTGGGACACAGAATGATGTATGTGGGTCAGACCTGGGCCTCACCGGGCCAGTGGCAGCGGCACTCGTGGATGAGCGGATAAGAGAGATGAGCGGAGACGACAAGACGACAGAGACGCCCAGGAAACAGGCTCCAGGCAGAGAGCACCAGAGCACCAAACTATCAGACAAAGTGGGATTACTGTACATCTGCAGGCCACTAAAGACCTGTCCCATCGACCCATTAGTCGACTAAAATATATCTAAACTATGAAGTATCTCCGTGTCTCTGACCCAAACTGCACAATTTATACAAGGGCTGCACGATGTCCATATTATTGTCATATTTAAATACACTTTGAGACTAATTATTACTAACAATTATTTTTATTGTAGACTGAGACCTTTTTAACCAAAGAAATGTTGAGTTATTGTGAATGAAGCTTCTAGAGAGAATATTTATGTTTAAAGTGTGTAATGGAGGAAAATCAGAAATGGTCTATTCTTTTGTGCCGTTTTTCTTAAATAATGTCACTGTCTTTGTTTTAAAAGTCTTTCAGTTTGTGTTTTAGAGTCTGTTTAGTCCAGAGAACGACGACATCATCAAAATACCACTGACATTATTGTTTCTAGTCGACTTCAGGATTATTCTACTAACTGTTACAGCCCTTTTTTTGATGCAATAATGTCATATCAAATGTTATATCAAAATAAAAACCAACAAATAAAACCGAGGCTAATTTAGTTTGAAAAAGCTAGATTTGATTCATGATTTTCCCTTTTCAATGTTTTCATTTTAAAACAGAACATTTCCATCAGATGAAGACTCTGTTACTGTGATATATTTGGTTTGTTTAGGCCATTCCCTTTTCTTGTTTGTTCTCTTTAATTCAAAATGAAGGCTGTCACTTAGAATTATTTTAGAACTCGACCAGTAAGAAACTTTTTTTAAAAGTAGATTCTTATCTATTTGCCTCAGATACACGTTTTTATTTAAAGGGTCATATTAAGCCAAATCAAGTTTAATGAGCGTTTGTAATGAGGTGATAAAAGTACTGCAAATGTGTAAAGTACAGTTACATAATGTAATGTAAGTATAAGTAATGCTGCCCAAATTACACACCAAAAATACTACTTTGTATTAGTTACTTGTTAATGCTAATTTAGTAGCATTTTGGATAAATATTTTGACAAATTCAATAGTTTAAAGTGTTGTTGTTTAATGCGTTGTTTTAATGTTCTCTGAGCGCTGTCCAATCAGAGCAGGCGATGCTGTGTGGTTCTGAGTGTCGAAAGAGCAGGTACAGAACGGCTGATACATCACAGGGTTTTTAAATGTTATTATACTTAATTATACAGGCTAAAAATATACTCAATTACAAGTACAAGTACAAATACTTTAAACATGTACTCTGTTACAGTAGTGAGTATTGGTGTACTTTCCTCTGTGGGGTCCTCCTCATTAGTTCCTCCTCATTAGTTCCTCCTCATTAGTTCCTCCGTTTGGATTGGATTGATTTCTGCAGGTTTGAGTGAATCCTGTTTTGTCCTATTGCTGAGGCTCCAGGGCTCAGAAAAGTCCTGTTTTCACCTGCCCCCTATCCCCGCCCATTTTCCAAAAGATACAGTCAGCAATGTGCCATATTAGGGGGCGTGGCCTAGCGTGTTGACTCAAAATGAAACACAACTTTTCCCCTCTTTTAATACATTTCCTGGTGAATTATATGTATTTAAAGCACAGTTCATTCAAATGAAGTCACGTGTCTGTAAGGACCTGGTGTTACTGATGTTCAAATCCAGCATCACAGCAGCTCTTAGCACATACGGCTGCACGAGTGTGTGCCATTGGACCACTTTACTCTCCTCCATGTCTTTGTGTCTGTGTTTGGCACAACAAAACTCCTAAAGTCAGTGTTTGCTCTTGTAGTTGTTGATCAGAGAGAAATAGAGCTTTTGTTCAACATTAAAATGAATAGACTGTTTCCCCACAGAGGTCATGCCGGCTGTACGGCTTTCATTCAAAAAATAAGAATCAAATACAGAGCAACGGAACCAAGGAAATGGAAATCCACCAAAGATTATCCAGGCGGCATCTTTGAACAGGACTTTAAACCAGGACTAAACCAGGTCTAAACCAGGGCTAAACCAGGTCTAAACCAGGGCTAAACCAGGCCTAAACCAGGTCTAAACCAGGGCTAAACCAGGACTAAACCAGGTCTAAACCAGATCTAAACCAGCTCTAAACCAGGTCTAAACAAGGTCTAAACCAGGGCTAAACCAGGTCTAAACCAGGGCTAAACCAGGCCTAAACCAGGTCTAAACCAGGGCTAAACCAGGACTAAACCAGGTCTAAACCAGGTCTAAACCAGGGCTAAACCAGGACTAAATCAGGGCTAAACCAGGTCTAAACCAGGTCTAAACCAGGACTAAACCAGGTCTGAACCAGGTCTAAACCAGGCCTAAACCAGGACTAAACCAGGGCTAAACCAGGTCTAAACCAGGTCTAAACCAGGACTAAACCAGGTCTAAACCAGGTCTAAACCAGGGCTAAACCAGGTCTAAACCAGGCCTAAACCAGGTCTGAACCAGGTCTAAACCAGGGCTAAACCAGGACTAAACCAGGTCTAAACCAGGTCTAAACCAGGGCTAAACCAGGACTAAACCAGGTCTAAACCAGGTCTAAACCAGGTCTAAACCAGGACTAAACCAGGTCTGAACCAGGTCTAAACCAGGCCTAAACCAGGA
>CM033637.1:482850-607850 GCA_019453435.1 Rhinogobius similis | reverse complement strand
TTTACAGCAGTACAGGGCGGAGTTTAAAGCAGTACAGGGCGGAGTTTGAAGCAGTACAGGGTGGAGTTTACAGCAGTACAGGGTGGAGTTTGGAGCAGTACAGGGCGGAGTTTACAGCAGTACAGGGTGGAGTTTGGAGCAGTACAGGGCGGAGTTTACAGCAGTACAGGGCGGAGTTTACAGCAGTACAGGGCAGAGTTTGGAGCAGTACAGGGCGGAGTTTAGAGCATTACAGGGCAGAGTTTAGAGCAGTACAGGGCGGAGTTTAGAGCAGTACAGGGCGGAGTTTAGAGCAGTACAGGGCGGAGTTTAGAAGGCAGTTTAGAGTGCAGAGGGCAGAGGTTAGAGCAGCAGAGTTTAGAGCAGCAGAGGGCGGAGTTTAGAGCGCAGAGGGCGGAGTTTAGAGCGCAGAGGGTGGAGTTTAGAGCAGCAGAGGGCGGAGTTTAGAGCAGCAGAGTTTAGAGCGCAGAGGGCGGAGTTTAGAGAGCAGAGGGCGGAGTTTAGAGCAGCAGAGGGCGGAGTTTAGAGCAGCAGAGTTTAGAGCAGCAGAGGGCGGAGTTTAGAGCGCAGAGGGCGGAGTTTAGAGCGCAGAGGGTGGAGTTTAGAGCGCAGAGGGGGTAAAGGAGAGAGGGCAGAGTTTAAAAGTTTTAAGACTCAAATATATGATTAATAGTTGGACATGTCTGGATCGGTTGCACAGCTCTGGTCAGAGCACATTTACAAGCGTCATTAACATATGAGGGAGGACGGAGATATAAACTGCTAAAATAATCCAAGAAACCCAAGCATTTTTGATGTTTGTAGATTATATTTGTATTTCTAAACTGAAACTAAAACGTCTTCTACATATAGGACAGGATATTTAGTTGTTCACACGGGAAATTATACTAAATAACTTTGCCATTTGTTAATTGCAACCGTTCAGATTGTAATTGTAACACGACTGGGATTAATCTTACAGCCTATTTTAAAAACATGTAAAACAGTATGCTCAGGGTAATTTCTGTGTCTGCTGTGGAAAGAACTGTGTATTATCTCAAATAAAGCAGAGGAGGATCTTGGAAGGAGTGGATAAGGTGCTTTTGAAAGTTCTTTAAATGATTATTATTTGTACTGCAGATGGCGCTGTTCTCCTAAAAGTGCAGGTGAACGGCTTATGAACCTGTGCCAATCAAACGGCAACGACACAGAAACGTCACACGAGGAACGAGGAGCAGGACACACGTTATCAGCACTGACCTTTGAATAACAATGTGTGGCGTGGAACCCAGGAAGTCACCAAATAAAGAACAATATGAGATTGAATGAACTCGTTAGAGGCAGAGACACCTCGGGCCGAGCGATGCTGCAAAAAAGATCTCATGATGTATTTATGTTTTCCTCACACAGATACATACCAGTTTTCAATTCAACACACACAAATGACTTTTAAAACTAACTTCGTGAACAAACGAGATAGACAGACTTTTAATTAGTCCCATTTATCACAACAAATGATTCCTCCACAGAAACCTGCTCCCAGCGACATGCTTTTACTGAAACAGAGAGTTTAAAAAGACCCAAGCTGATCATTGACAATTTGAAATAATCTTGATTTGATTGCACTTTGTTTCCTGCACAGCCGTCCTCTTAATGCAGTAATATGCATCTCCAGACTCATTTACATCAACAGTTACTTGTCTTTCCAGCACACAGCCTGGAGCCCGCAGCTCTCAGACTGGCACAGGATTCTGGCGCGCAGACGCTCTCTGAAGCTGCCAGGACACACTTTTAATGAGCTGCAGTCAGACTGAAAATATGTGGATCGGGGAAATACTCAGGAGCAGATTGGCCACATCTGCTGCACTGCACATGCTCCGTGCTTCCATTTCCCACAACAGAAAATGTGTGATGTAGCTAGTTCACAGCAGCTCGGATACCGCTCTCTTCCCACTCGAGAAACAATAAGTTATGACAAACTGTGAACCCTCAGCTCCTCATGTCACAAACTAGAAAACTAGAAAAGTAGAAAAGAAAATACTGCAGCCTTTTTAGCCAACCACAGTCATTAACTGTTACACTGTTACACCATTGGTTCATAATCATCAGCGTTTTGACTTTATTGTTCCATAACGACCCATGTTGTTACTCCGGTCTGTAACATTACATGGTCACGTACCTGTGGTGGTTGTTACTGTTTTGGTTTGTCATAATGTGTGTGTTAAAGTGTTAAAGTGTTAAAGTGTTAAACGCAGACGGCAGCAGGAGGCTTCACAAAAGCTGAAACATTTGCTTTTAGTGACAGACAAAGTAAAAGTAGAGCCGGGACATGGGCTGAGACTTTAAACTTCTTGATTCCTGACCTTGTCACGGGTCAACACCAGGTCATTGTTTCAGCTGTGATACTGTGTGACCTTCAATGGTCCCAGCAGCAAGTTCAGGACAACAGATGGAAATTATGCTGTGCTAAAATCTGGAATATTTAAACATGAATAATTTGCCCATTAATATGCTGTGTCACTTTTTCGAAATAAATAAAAGAATAGACCGCTTTTAACTAGCAACGCCTGTTTGTGCTGACAGCCCTGTACAATGAATATAACTAAGTTGCATTTCATATTCTCACATGAGATGAGTAAGCAGATACTGCAGCCTCACTGTGAGGACAGCGCCGGGGCTGAGTTAAAGTGTGCTATTAAAATAGTGCTTTGTCATTCCCTGTGTGGGCCGGCAGTAGGAGGCCACCTGTTCCCAGAGTGACTGCACAGCCCTTCAGGAGAGGCTTTGGTTTAGCTCACTCTGGAGATGAATTCACATTTGCTGTCTCTGTCCCATTGAGACGCTCAGTTAAATGAGTTCTCTCTCTGCAGCATTAGCAGACACACCATGGACTCATGTACGCGCCTGATCCAGATGCATGTGTGCCCAGTCGCACTTTGGTCTTCTGTTCCAAACCAACGTGAAAGAACTTCTGAGCTACAACACAGTAACACCCTGTGCTCCTTTAAAATACTCGAAACATGGATTCAATAAGTCCATGGCACCGTTTGCACAGACAACGATGCGTTGCACTCTCATTGGTTCAGCTCGTTCATACTGACCGTTTGTGTCATAGTCCATGAAAACTCACCTCTGTTTCCATGGAAACGGCAGGAGTGGGCTGCTCCAAGCCAGAGCCGGTGAGGCACAAGTGTGACAGAGGAGCAGCTCTGACCCACTCTGCGGCCACCATCTCCCATCAGCCCTCACTCTCTCTCCCTCTCACGCTCTGTCTCTCTCTCTCTCTACCTCTCACTCTGTTTCTCTCACGCTGTATCTTTCCGTTTCACTCCCTTTCCCTTGTCTCTCTCTCTCTATCACGCTCTCTCTCTCTCATGTGCTGTCTCTCTCTCTCACGGTCTGTCTCTCACTCTCACTCTGTCTCTCTCTCCCTCTGTCTCTCTCTCACGCTCTGTCTCTCTCTCCCTCTGTCTCTCTCTCCCTCTGTCTCTCTCTCACGCTCTGTCTCTCTCTCCCTCTCACTCTGTCGCTCTCTCCCTCTGTCTCTCTCTCACTCTGTCTCTCTCTCTCCCTCTCACTCTGTCTCTCTCTCTCACTCTGTCTCTCTCTCACACTCTGTCTCTCTCTCTCACTCTGTCTCTCTCTCACACTCTGTCTCTCTCTCTCACTCTGTCTCTCTCTCCCTCTTCCTCTGTCTCTCTCTCCCTCTCACTCTGTCTCTCTCTCACGCTCTGTCTCTCTCTCCCTCTTCCTCTGTCTCTCTCTCACGCTCTCTTTTTCTCTCACTCTCTCATGCTCTGTCTCTCTCTCTTGCTCACTCTGTCTCTCTTTCTCCCGATCTGTCTCTCTCTCCCTCTCACTATGTCTCTCTCCTCTCTCTTTCCTTCTCCCCTTCCCGTTCTCTCTCTATCTACCTTTCTCTCTCCCCTCTCATTCTCTCTCTCACCCTCTCCATCTCTCTCTTATTCTCTCCCTCCCTGTCTCTCTCTCTCTTTCTCATGCTCTGTCTCTCTCCCTCTCGCGCCCTGTCTCTCCCTCTCCCTCTCTGTCTTTCCTTCCCACCTTCTCATTCTCTCTCTCTCTCTCCCCCATGCCTCTCTATCTACCTTTCTTTCCTTTCTTTCTCTCTCCCTCTCCTTCTCCCCCATTCTCTCTCCCTCCCTCTCTCTCTCTCTCTCTCCCCCCTCTCATTCTCTCACAGATTGCTCATGATTTTCTCGGCCGCCGCACGGCTCCATCTGAGCAGCTTGTACAGACCGACACTAGTCCATATGTCAAACCCCCTGAGTGAAGCCTGTTCACCATGAGGCCCCAGGACTCCAGGGAGCAGTGACATGTTTTTTCTGCACATGTTCACTTGGTGGAGCTGCACGGAGTGTCACGCCTCATGACAACGGATTAATCCCAGTCAGAATGATGTTGTAATTAGGGCCAAACCAATGAAAGCAGCCGATTTTGCAGCGAGACATGATTTCACCGATTTGTGCCGATGTTTTAGATTATTGGAAGTATTCAGCCACACATTTCTACCAACGTCAGCTCTGTCAATATGAACATGCCATACCTCATTTTAAAGAACAAAACTTCCTCTTTTACAATAGATTCAAAGAACAAATATTATGCTAAACTGACTTAGCCCTGTTCTAACATTGCTCCGTCATCAAAAACATACCTGGAGTAACGTTCAGTTTGATTGACGTTTGTTTGATGAAGCTGGTTTGTAAACCCTCTCTCTCAGACTCTGTGCTCTGAACTCCTTCATGTGTGACGTAGATGATGCTGACGCCATTTATCCCAGAATCCTTTGCTGTTTTAAATCCTGAAACAGTGGCCAGACTCGCTCTGAACATTTCTTCTGTCTAATCACGACTCTTTACTGCAGTGCATTGTGGGTATATATTTACATGTGTGTAATTGCCTCTACAGCCAGTAGATGGAGCCACAGCTGAGTCAAAATGGCATCTCCCAATGCAGAGATAAAGTCATGTTTTTCTCTATAAAAGCATTTTATTTTTAAGATGTCAAACTGAAGACTCAAGAACAGATTTAAAGGCTAAAAACAATACAAATAATACATATTTTTTTCCTAGAAATTGCATTGTTTTAATCAGGGTAAAAAGATGCAAATAAGACAAAGTAAAATATAATCAAAAATCAAGATTAATAAACACGTGTACACAGCATGTATCACTCAGACCTATCCAAACACCACATCAGTCCAACTGAAGCTCTGACGGCGCGGGGCAGGTCTGAATCTGAATTGAAAGAGGCACATGATGAGAGCGAGTATTGGCCCGACCCTTTCACACAGAAGCACACTCACACAACAGAGATGTCACTTCAATAAAAAGTTTACAAAAGTGTATGTAAAAGTGCGGCCTGATTGCGCCCCACATCTGAAAGAGCTGTCGCGTGAGAGCGAGTGAGTAGACCTATAATTCTCTCTCTTTGATGGAGAGCTGGGTTAAATCTGTTCTGCTGCAGCTCAGCTCTGTCTAAAACTCCTCAAACAAAGGCTTTCTGCAGACGTCAGGAGGAGACACACAGCTTAGGCTTTCACAATAACACCGGATCAAGAATTGTTTCAAGATCATTTTCAAAGATCCACATTTGAAGCATCTGACCACAAAAGTGTAATTTGGCCCCTTTTATGTTTAATTGTTCGGGTTGGTAATTATCTGGAGCTCTGTAAATGGCTGTATTGATAGAGGAATGGAGCTGACTGTGGCTTAGAGCGCTCGCTGTGGGAGAGTTCTTGTGTTTTTAGATTGTTTTTTTGGAGATATATTTTTTTGCTTGGTTGTCTGTCATACTTATTTTCCCTTTGGCATTGGAGAATTCAAAAGTATGAAAGGTCAGATAATAATTGATTCTAAAACTAGTAGCAGATAATCACTTGAACAATTATCGATGTTTAAAAAAATAGCTTTAGTTTAAAACAAAACTGTTTTAGAATGATGTTGACTTTTATCTGATCTAGTAAAGTTGTATTATTTTGTATTAAAGTTACAGTCTATTGTCAAGAGTGCCTTTTCATTTTCATTGTGGTATTGAATCCCATAGGCGCTGATCCTGTGGGTGCTGAGAGACCCGAGACCCACCCAAAGCTCTGAGCATCCAGGCAAAGTCTACACATATCTGAGTGCGCGTTCAAAAGATCACCGTGACTCTGGCTCCCTCCTCCCTCAGAGCTGCACTCACCTGTCACTCATTCTAGTGACAGGGTTGGCCCGATCTCACTGGTCAGGTGCTGCCCCTGCTCCGTGTGGTTTAATCCACAACTGTGCTCAAAGCAGGACATCAGGGGCATTTGAGGAGCAAACATAAACACTCACTAATCACAAAACCATTTGCAACGGACATGACCGAAGGGAGACGAGGATGTGCTGCAGGTCCGATGGTTAAGTCAGGACGACAACAAGAGGGTACGAACGTGAAGAACTTTAGTGCTCCGCTGTTTACTGCTGTACAACTGCTCGGCTGTGGGAGGACACAGGAGAGCGAGCATCACGAGCCCGGGTCACATGTCCGATTAGCGCAAGGGAAATAGCACTGAGAAAGACAGAACAAAAGAGCTGTCTGCATGGAGTGAGGTGCATGGGATGTTCTCAGCACCCACCCAAAAAAAACATAAATCAGCGCCCATGACACAGCCTATGTTCTGTATATTCTCAAGCCCAACATACCAAACACTTGATATATAGATAGATAAAGCAAAGTCTCAACAGCTAACAATCACATCAACCTCAAAACCTGTTCACGGGTAAACCATCTTGTCTGTGAGTCTCAAATGGCGCAGAAGACGAAGAAAATTCCTCCACAAAAATAAAGTACCTGAAGCCTTTTTAGAAATGTAGTAAGGTAGAAAGTATTATAGTATTATACTGTATTTGTCTTTTAAATGTCTTTCAAAGTAATGTATTCAACTAAAATACAATTCAAGTAAAGTACAGATTTTCAAAAACCGTACTTAAGTAAATGTACGTATATAAATGTTAGACTTGTTGAAACAGACTCTTGGTCTGCCACGTCTAACCAAACACAAAGGTCTGTGAAAGGCTGTATGAGATCATGGTTCCGGTCTGTGAGGAGCGCAGGCCGAGGGCCCTGAAGCCCTCTGAAGGAGCCGCTGTGGCAGATTCAATTTCGCTCTATTTGAAGCCGAGTCGGTGTCGGTGCTCTCCCTCAGGACTGGCTCTTTCAGGTGTCGCCGCCCTCCCTCAGGACCGGCTCTTTCAGGGGTCGCCGCCCTCCCTCAGGACCGGCTCTTTCAGGGGTCGGCGCTCTCCCTCAGGACCGGCTCTTTCAGGGTTCGGTGCTCTCCCTCAGGACCGGCTCTTTCAGGGGTCGGTGCTCTCCCTCAGGACCGGCTCTTTCAGGGGTCGGTGCTCTCCCTCAGGACCGGCTCTTTCAGGTGTCGCCGTCCTCCCTCAGGACCGGTACTCTCCCTCAGAACCCGCTCTTTCAGGTGTCGCCACCCTCCCTCAGGACCGGCTCGTTCAGGGGTCGCCGCCCTCCCTCAGGACCGGCTCGTTCAGGGGTCAGCGCCCTCCCTCAGGACCGGCTCTTTCAGGGGTCGGCGCTCTCCCTCAGGACCGGCTCTTTCAGGGTTCGGCGCTCTCCCTGAGGACCGGCTCTTTCAGGGGTCGGTGCTCTCCCTCAGGACCGGCTCTTTCAGGGGTCGGTGCTCTCCCTCAGGACCGGCTCTTTCAGGTGTCGCCGCCCTCCCTCAGGACCGGCTCTTTCAGGGTTCGGTGCTCTCCCTCAGGACCGGCTCTTTCAGGGGTCGGTGCTCTCCCTCAGGACCGGCTCTTTCAGGGGTCGGTGCTCTCCCTCAGGACCGGCTCTTTCAGGGGTCGGTGCTCTCCCTCAGGACCGGCTCTTTCAGGTGTCGCCGTCCTCCCTCAGGACCGGTACTCTCCCTCAGAACCGGCTCTTTCAGGTGTCGCCACCCTCCCTCAGGACCGGCTCGTTCAGGGGTCAGCGCTCTCCCTCAGGACCGGCTCTTTCAGGGGTTGCCGCCCTCCCTCAGGACCGGCTCTTTCAGGGGTTGCCGCCCTCCCTCAGGACCGGCTCTTTCAGGGGTTGCCGCCCTCCCTCAGGACCGGCTCTTTCAGGTGTCGCCGCCCTCCCTCAGGACCGGCTCTTTCAGGTGTCGCCGCCCTCCCTCAGGACCGGCTCTTTCAGGTGGGACCGCGGCTGCAAAAGGAGCCCTCCCAGGGGACTGAGCGCCGTGGTGTAAGAAATCCCATGAGCCTCCAGGACAAACACACAAAGGGACAAAGGCTGGAGAGGCAATGATATCACACTTTAATAGGATTGAAGTTTTTCTTACAGATATGATGAGTCCAGATCATGAAACCCCTCACCCCTCATAATGTTATCATTTCAATCTCTGGCAGAGCATAACTATAAATGATATAACTTTAATACTTGGCTCAGGCGTCATCCAAACATAACAACTATTTCCTTAATAAATCAAACCTAAATTGTAGCTAAATTATACTGTTTAATCATCAGGCCGTTCTCAACAAATCACAAAAAAAAAAAAAAGTAATGTAGTGGAGTACAGTGGTTTTACTGTTTCTGTTTGTACTTTGTTACTTTCCACCACTGGGCAAAAATCTTTAAAATGGTGCTATTTAACAAGAAAAGTTGTGCAACTGAGGCCCAAGAATCGTGTACATAAACACAACTATGGCTGCTTGTTTTTTCTCTGAAATGGGATGATTTCCCATTGAACTCCCCAAAACATAAAATTGTTGGGTTGTTTTCAGATTCTAGAATGTGATGATGTCATTCTGCCTGACAGATTTTACAAATGTTGAACTACATAAGTATTAACTAAACCAGTGTTTTTTTTTTTTTTTGGTTGTGGCTCACTTTTTGGGTTGAAATGATACTATGGCACACCAACTACAACTAAAACATGACCAAACCAGACCACTTACTTAAAAAAATATGGTAAATAATGTCTGTGCCGCTGTCTGGTTCTTTAAATTTGTCCGTAGTGATGGATTTGTGTTGCAGAAGTTCCTCAGGACACTACAAAATGATAAATGAGTCAATTCCATCCACAACTGTCAATATGTAAACTCCAATTGGACATTTCTTCAAGGCACACCTGGCAAAACCTGAAGGCACACTAGTGTTCCCCGGCACACTGGTTGAAAATCAAGGAACTAAACCATAGAACTCACAAACAAACCACAAAACAACTATTGTAATATTATCCAGTTTTCAGGCCCATAAAGAGTTATGACGCCATGGGCTTAAAGCTAAAAGTGACATCACACTGGACATGTTTATGAAGTTGTCTGAATCAGAGTGGATAAGTGTCTCATACATATTTGATTTTCCAAAGGAGCAGAAGTCTGTGGTGACCTTGAAGTGTTCAAAGCTTCTGGTCCAAAGAAACTGAGGCAACCCCTGAAGGAGCACACGCACACGAGGACGAGAGCCCCGCCCCTGGGCAGGACTTTATACAAAATAGGTCAAAATCTACTCACTCACTCACTCACTTGAGTAACCATATTTAAAAGTAACCACCGTGTCACTTGAATAGTTCTTCTCACACTTCATGTCTAAAGCCGGGTGTCCACTGCACAATTTGGGCCGTCTGCGATGAAAGATTTAAGTATCGTGTCCTACGACCAAAGAGCTGCTGCCTTTTATATCAAACCTGTCTGACATTCTGTGCTCTCAGAGTGAGCCTCCTGCCAATCAAGTCAACATGTGTTAATCACGTCTTCATGTGTGACATCCGTACATTTTATAAGACGGGAACATTTTTGTCCTATTCACACCATCTCGGTGGAACCGTACTACATGTTTCTTTAGACAAATTCCCACATTTGCCTCTCCCTATGTTGGGTAAATGAGCCGTTCAGATTTCAGTCAGATCTTAAATGCTAATGCTGCTGGACGTGTTAAATATATTTTCTCCGGAGAGAATTCTACAATTACAACACTACTGGCAAATCCAATCTTGACTGTAGACTACGAGCAGAGATCAGGGAGACTGTATGTGTCGGTGAGAGGAAGGCGCTCACTCCGGGCTCAGAGTCAGACGTCTCCTACTGTTGAGAGTAACAGAGTGGGTCTTTGGTTCTAACACATGTCTATTTCTAATCTCTGTCCCTGTCTCACTCCAGACCTGCCACGGCCCACTTTGAGAGTTAAGACACAAGATTTCCCCCTCGATGAGTAATCTCGCATCACAAAATCGTGCGGTGGACCCGGCTTACAAGCAAATCCTTATCTTGGAATTATGAGAAGATTTAGTGTGATTTCCTCATTTATACAGTGGACTCAGTATTTTGTGTTGTGCGATTAAGAAAACGAAACAGCCGATTTTTGATCAGCTTTACCTGAAATGCTAAATATATGACATTAAACATATCTGTCTCCATGGAAACAAGTGGGTGACAGCACAAGTCTCAAGTCAGATGCTTCAGAGTGAATTCTAAAACACGAGACACTGGACATTAGTCTAGACAATTACACAGACTATGAAAGCATGTTTCAGGGAATTTGAACTATGTAAACACCTACACTTTAATAATAGTCGAGTAACGAGTCAGACATCACATTTAGGTCGTCATTGTTCCCACTTAAGTGACCAAACAACTAATTAACGTTGTCTTTAAATTGTTATTTTAGCATAAACATTAAAGTGAATTACACATCTGCAGCCAATTGTGTTTAATGTACATACGAGGTTCTAGTGTTTTAATGGATTCATATTAGTTGTTAGTTTGTTGGATATAACCTTATCATATTTTTACATCCCTGAAGTTTTAGTTTGGGAAGAAATTGTGAAAAGTCAAAGAATCCCTCTGTGATGTCATCAATAAGTAACATTCCATTCAAAATGCAGAGGCAATTTAGACACAACAGAAACCGTTTAAACAGTCCTTTCAAGTTGTTATCAAATCATGGCTATTCTTTGCTCCTTGTTTACAGTATGGTTGCTAGGTAACAGTTGTGGGACTTACATCTGCTGCTCATGTTCAACCAGGAAGTAACATTATCACTTTACCAAAAATGGTCAAACTGGGGACAAAGGTCAAATGTTTAGTGAAAGCTAAAATGCACTCATGTTCAGCAGGTTTTAGTGAAGCTGTGCCTGTCAGCTCCACTTTGAGGCACTTGTTTTATTTCATAGAGGGCTTTAAATACCTCTTATATTTTAGTTAAATCCAGAGCTTCTTTCTAACAGGTGCAGCTTGCTGTGTATTCTCTGTGTGAGCGTCTGCTGCATAAATAAGTGTTGCAGTAGTTTGAGTGACACGTGTGGTTGGAAACACTCCATCTGCCTGGTCCGTTCTGTCCCGGTGCACTGGTCAGAGCCGAGGTCGTGTGCACAAAGCGTGAGTGAGAGGATGCACACGTTTGACCGCGTGGCATTAGCGTTTATGTGGCGCTCTGACCATCGATCAGGACAGGACGCTCCCGCTGTAATATTGTTTTTATCACTCCACGAAGCACATCATCACAGTTCTGCGTGAGGTGCACTGTAGCAAGAAGGACGAGTGGTCTGAGTTGCAGCAAATATGCCGGAATTATCGTGATTAGATTTGCAATTTATGTGTTAACAGTTGGATTCTTGTACTGGGGGTGTTCATGGTTAAAGTGCGTCTGACAGGTTTTTATGATCTCCTAAATTTGACTTTATTCAGATTGATACCTGCTGTAAATATAAATTATAGTTTTACACCAATCCGGTCGCTGTTTGTGGAGAAAAGTTGGAAAATATATTGAAAATTACTTGCCTGGCAAGTCCAGACTGATATATCTCTGTATTATTTATACACGGTATATCAGTCTGGTCGCCCTGCCCTCTGCCGTGCTCCAGTCAACTCCAACCAAGCAATCGGTTTATTTCAGTGACACAAACGGCGTCACTCTAGAGCGGCGGAAGTAGCAGAGTCGGCTACAACACCAGGTATTCTCAAAGGCTGTGTCTGAATGTCTCACCCGCTCTTCTTCTCTAACCCCTCGGTCACTCCACAGTCCTGCCCTGTTCAGTGACTAAATAGTGCCCCAATCCTGGAGCGATTTGGACACTCAGCTCACTACTGTCTCCTCGCTGCGGGTCACGTGACTCTGGCGTCTGGGAGAAAAATAAGTCGGCAAAACGCAGACAAAAATCGATTTCTGTTGTGAATATGGATCAAATCCGCCCGACACGCTCATATTTATGGACTAATAAACATCATACAAGTTTTATTCATCATGGATCGCACGTTAAACATCAAACGTACTGGGTTATTCAACTTTTTGCCGGAGATTTGTGATCTATTCACAGCTGAAGCTAAGGTCAGCGGCAAACGCCAGCAACTCTAACGGTTTGTTTAAAGAGTTTTGTTCATAATCTCGGCTCAACAGTTCGTTTAAACAGCTCCTCTTTCTGCTTTCATTCAGTTCGCTGTAGTTTTTCCGACCCTCGCAATGCATTGTGGTCAATATTGACCGGTCTAGTGACCATCGCTGGACACTACTTTTCAAGATGCATTGTGGGAAATTTTGAGTGCACAACTTTTTCACCTGTTGGACACTCGGACGGCACTAAAAACGCATGAGCTCGGGTTTGCTCCGCCCTAGAAATCGAATTGACTCAAATGCCGACCAGACTCATCCGCTGGTGCAGCCGGGAGTCTGGGTTTTTCCAGGCAAGAACATTTTTTTGGGGAAACAAAGGTTATACTTAATTTCCCCCAAAAAACTACTTTTTTGATCCTTTAAACATTGATTCAACAAATAAAAGTGTTCACATACATTTTTCTTTGACAAATAAAAAGTACACGATGGTTTCTTTCAGGTAATTTCCCAGTATGATGTCATCATTTACCAGGAAGTAAAAAAAAGAAAAAGAAAACAAAAAAAAGCTAAACTGGGGTAAAATTTGTACAGATTTTAGCAGAATTTGAAATGTATTTATTTTAAGTGCATTTTAGTCAAATGACTCCAACCTGCTGTAATACACATTTATGCAACCAGAGGGCGCCTGAGTGAGCACCTCATTCAACTGGGAGTGAAAACAAATCCGGTAAAACTCCAACATAGTGAATTTATTCCAGAAAGACGGCGCAAACCTAAGTGGCACTGCAGTATTGATGAACCAGTATTAATCTTACATGGTTTATTTAAGTTGGTGGAGAAAACAAACGGCCTTTTGATGGAAAACGATCGATCTTTTACCTGCCCTTTATTATGTGCTTTATTAATGAATCACAACAGTGCGTTAAAACAGTATGTCCAGGAGCTTTCATTCAGCCGTGTTGTGCACAGACCTGTTGCTGCTCTGTGTTTATTCTCCCATTGCACTGTGGGAGTATTATGACTCATGTAGAAAAAAAATGACAACAAAAAAAGCTCTGTGCAACCGAGTATTGACCACAAAGGGCTCCAACTATCGGATAAAGCAAAAAAATGAAAACGTGCATCCCTAGTTTATACAAATCTAAACTACAGTGTTTTTATGCAGAAGACCAGGGCCGTAGCAAAAGAATTCTGGGCCCTATGTACAAACGTTCTCAGTGGGCTCTGTATACATCATTTTGTATATGATTTATTTATCCCAGCAAATTCAGTTATTTCTGTTATACTGTTTTTTGTGTGTGTAAGGTTTCTACACACACCTAACAATATCTTTCTAATTTATAGACTTATCTTGTGTTGCTACCAGTCTATAAATACAGCACTGTTTGTATTCGCATAAAATACCAGACCAATTTCACAAAAATGTGAAACGTATTATTCAGAAAGTCTTCTAACTGCAGATTGTAATCCTTGTTTCATTTGCAGACAATTTGGCTAATCTGTGAGCAATCATTTCCCTCTTTTTTTAAAAGTCAATGGGGCCTTCAGATGTCATGTATTTATTCTCTCAAAGACTTTACTCAACCACATTGCATTTTCTTTCAACAAAAATAGATTAAAGCATAGAAAAATGCAACTGCGAGTGAAAACATCACATGCTTTTGAGTAGGGCCGAACAAAATATCACAAAAGTATCACAAAAGTATCACAATATTATCTGATGCAATAACGATTTCACATCAGACAAAATACATCACAGTAACAGAGTCTTCATCTGATAGAAATGTTCTGTTTTAAAATGAAAACACTGAAAAGGGAAAATCATGAATAAAATCTAGCTTTTTCAAACTAAATTAGCCTCGGTTTTATTTGTTGTTTTTTATTTTAATAATTATTATAATATTTATTATTGCATCAAAAATAGGGCATAGTAACAATTAGTAGAATAATCCTGAAGTCGACTAGAAACAGTAATGTCAGTCGTTTGATGATGTCGTCGTTCTCTGGACTAAACAGACTCTAAAACACAAACTTAAAGACTTTTAAAACAAAGACAGTGACATTATTACAGAAAAATGGCCAAAAAAAACCCCAAAACATCTCTGATTTTCCTCAATTATACAGTTTATTGATAAATGTTCTGGATCTAGAAGCTTCAGTCACAATATTTCAACGTTTATTTCTGGGGCTGTAGTCGACCTGCTTTATCGACCCATTAGTGGAATAAAAGTTTGTGGCAAAAATAAAGCTAAACTATGACGTCTGTCCATGTTTCTGACTCAAACTGCGCTCAAATGAACACAACTGCACTGGAATTCACCCCAAAACAACTGTTTATGCAGAAAAGTGCTAATAAACAGTGCATTTATATGTTAGATGTTCTATGTTTGATTAAACTCTTGATTCACTCCAAAATCTTCAATCGAAAAAAGGATTACAGCCCTATTTATCTGGTTAAAAATGTCACTCTACAATAGAAATAATCGTTGACTACTAAAATAATTGTTTGTTTCAGCCTTAGTCAAAAAGTGTATTTAAATATCGCACTGATTTCAATATCGTGCAGCTACTTTTGAGGGCCCTTCCCTGCCCTGGGCCCCCGGGGAACACCCCACCGTCCTGTGCTTAAGCCCAGAGCGGTCCCTCTCTTTCAGCTCACGATCATGACGCCCGGCCGTGTGAATGAGGCTGCCGTGTCCAGAGGGGGCGCTGTTCTGCCTGTTCACGCCGCACGTTTACGACTCGCGCTCACTGGACTGGAGCCGGATGTGTTTGTTCATCAGCAGAATGGAATGAGCTGTGTGTTTAAACAGTGAGCAGTAACAGTTAGAGAGGAGCCCCAGCTGCTCTGCAAACAGTGGAGCGGAGCTACAGCAGCAGCTTCACATGCAAACATCAAGGCCACGCCTCATGCAATATTCAGCTTTTAGCCGTGTTCTGGTTTTCCCTGGAGGTGTATTTAGCTTCATTCACAAAGACACAACTGCTGTTTACTGGGTACCATCGAGATAATATTCTGTTTACATTTTCAACATACATCAAATCTATGACCTCTTTGCGTTTCCTTTGCGGTTTTAAGGCGAGACACTATACGCACAACTCATTTATTTTCAATTTTTTGTTTTTTGGTCAGTTTGATCTCTCAACATCGGCTTTCAAGTGGAAACAACAAACTTTCAACGTCCAATCTGCTCCTAAAGATGTTTGATTCTTCCATTGAATCCACTTCATCCATAGATTTCTCTGGGACATTGGAACGTCAACGGCTGTTTTGTCTTAAAATACATTTTTCTCCCACAGAGACATAAAGATGAGCTTTAAAGTAGCTCCTACTGACACCAAACTGTACAATCTGGACTCAACAAGATTTTGACAAAACCTACAGAAGGATTTTTAATATCTAATTCTAAAACTGGTTTAGTGGAGTTTTAAGTCAAAAAAATCTTGCAAAATTTGAATTTTTAGAACTATTTTTCGTCTAATCTAGTTTACTTAAAATTAAATAAGAAATCCAAAATGCCCGTAAATTGTTTTGTAACTAATATTTGTACAAAATGAACCATGAAATTTAAACCTGATTCTCTCCATTTTTCAGATTTATATGTCCCAAATATGCGGATTTATTTTTATTTCCTTACTGCTACTTGAAAACATGACGTGATGAAAACATGTATTATATTTTTTCCTTATATTTATGTGTGTAGACTACAGGAGAAGTTTAACATTGATATCTTTACATTTTATATTTTTTTCCTATTGACCTGCAGTGTCTCGCCTTAAACCCATCGCTGGATTCGTTATGATGGATATTATCATCTGTGAACACTTTATTTTTCACGGTTCATTCACACTCATGTCATCTGTGACTAAACTGAAGTTTCACTCGCACGGACACACCTTCCATTCCCTTTCAGAACGACAAAGGCCAGTCTGTGCGTCCTGTTTTTAGTGACAACAGTGTGCTGTAAACGCACACGGGTTTGTCCTTGTCCTTTCATCTCCGGCTCTCTGTGTTTTCAGTTTTGTCACTGTGGCTCTGCCGATGCACACATTTGTATCTGTTGTATGACCTTGGTACTTGACTCCACTGTCATCCCGCTCCATTTCAGAGCTGTGTCTGGGCTTCAATGCTCCTGCCATGGACACAATAAATGGATACCTAGTTCTGGCCGACACGCTAAAATGAACGACACAAACCGAACCCACGATCAAAGACTGGACTGACATTATAATTGACATTAGAAATATGGATAAAATGACATACGGACTTCATTTCAAAGGGACACATTTGACAAACTTTGTTGCAGCATCACTGACTGTCGTTTGTTTGCCTTTAATGGTTCTCTCTGTGTTCTGTGTTGTATTTTGTTCCGTTTATATTACTGCTGTAATGTGATATTACAGCATTAATCACACTTTGGAACTGTGATTAATCATGATTGTGTCTAGTTTTGCACATTTTCCACAAAATTTAACAACTGAACTTGACAAATCTAAATACATAAAAGCCCAACTAACTCCAGTTTAAGTCTAGAGATTGTTTTTCATGTTGAATCTGTGTGTCACATGTTTCAGGTAAATCTAGCTTCATGACCAAGAACAAGGGCCCTTCACACACTCACAGAACTATAGTAGATTGGCCCAGTGTGTGGATTCACCACATCAAACCGTGTGATTCATCCACATCAGTTTGTGATGAATGTGTCAGATATCACGTTAAATGTGACAGCCCTAGTTACACACATTTAAAAACGGAAAAAATAAATGTATAAAAATAGTAGAGCTCCACTGTGGGGCGCTCTCCTGGGCCTCTGCTTTCTATTTCTCCTGCAGGAGAACTCCACAACGACTCAAGACTGCTTGTTTCTGTCAGAACAGATTGTACAGACTATAAAATATCCACCAGCAGAGTTGAATGGTATTATTGAGATAATACAGAACCCAAACTCTCCGACTGCGCTGTTCATTTGTAGGATTTTCAGACGTTCTTTTGTGTGTGGAAGCCCATTAGAGCTTTTATGATCCATTTAAAGAACACATACTCCACATTATTTGTAGTGCTAATGTCTTTCTCTCAGTCAGGCATTTTCTCATCAGGTTTGGTGTTAGTGCGCCATCTACTGGCAGCAGAGGGAATTACAGAGAGGAGTTAACATTAGCACAGAGCTGTGACGATCATGATTTGAGTCAGAAATGCTCTGTGATGCCGTATGAACTTAAAAGCAGCCCAGAAGAGTACACCTGTCACAAAGTACATGTGGACTTATCATTCAGTGAAGGCTGGGACTACATGGTTTGGGTTCATCATTTATTGTGTATCTTTTCTTTGCACAAACAGGAAACTTTGTGTTCATTTTTGGTAAAATATCAACATTTCTAATAGAAGACGGAATAATTAACATAAAACTAACAAATACTAAACTAACTACTTAATCTTCTTGCAGCTCATGATTTTAGGATGTGGTTCATTTGGAATAGTTCACTTTGATTTTGGGCTTGTTGTGTCAGTGGTATTATCGTTTATTGTGATATTTTCTGGAACAATAAATTGCACATCAAAATGAATTATCATCACAAGCCTACAGAAGGTCTCAGGATCTCCACCTCGGACATTTGAAACTGCATGTTTTGTGAGGCTCTGAGAAGGAGCAGAGAGGACGAGCTTGTAAACAGGATTAATGAAGATAATACAACTGCAGCTGTGTTTGTGACGACGGTGGAAAAAGTCAATTATGCGTGACACGTGTCGTTTAAAATGTCCAGAACATAAACTAATGATCTTCATTAAAGAGGACTCAAACGTGACTCCTCTCACAATAAAAGCCTTCCCGGCGCAGCGTGAAGCTTCCCAGAGCACATCGCCCCTGACAAACACGGAGGATGGACGTCTTCATCCTCTGACAGCCGCTCTGATGTGTTCTCACTCACACTTCAACATCTGAGGCAACTGTCAAGTCAAACTGTGCTCTTTCATCGTCTGCAGCCCAGAGTGGGTCGACTCGAGGTGCAGAGTGAGCCTCGTCTGCAGCACTCACACCACCAGAGCGCTCACCCGGAGCAACCACCAACAATTAAGACAATTTACATCAAACTGTTATCGAGTCCATCACACACTGCACTTATTGGCCTGGGATTGTCTACCGTTCTACAGAGACAAGTCAGCACTTCTATAAGATCTACGTGTCATGTCTGCTCATGAGCCACATGCATTTGCTTTAATGACAAAACTATCCAATCAAATTGAAATCATGATGGATCCATGAGGACAAAAAGTGTTCTCTCCGAGTCTGCAAATACAGTATGTGTTGAAATGTTCATTTGAACACGACACAAAATCACTACTAACTAAAAATCTACTTGCACTGAAAAGCAATCATTCTTTAAAAGTGGACAAGGTCCTTCAAGCGCACAGTCATGTCCTTTCTGCACTCTTTATGTTGCTTATGTCATTAAGGTAAAATTGTAGGACAGGTAGGAACTTCAAATGACTTCTAAAAACATTCTGAAACTCTGAGGGATAGAGACCTGGACTTTAAGCAGAAACATATTCAAAATATAAAACATTTTGTGTAAATGTGATTTTTGGATGTTTTGGTTATTGTTGTTTGAGGCGCTGTGTTTTATTAGTGTGTAATATAACTTATAACTGGACTTGTTTTTCAATTACGCTGGGATTCTGGTCAAAGTTCACATTTTAAACACAAGGACAACTGAAAAGACTGAAATGTGAAATGTTAAACTCATAAAATAACGTTCTCGTCACTTTTTTGTCACTTTTCATCCTGTTTTTGCCACTTAGTTGTGCTTAGGTCCTTTCCGGTGTGTTGTTGTCCTGTTGATGTTCCGTTTAGTTGTGTTTAGTTTGTGTTTTTGATGCTTTTTGTCACCTTTAGTCACGTTTTTGTCACTTGTCCCTGAACATGTTTTAACAAATCTAAACTACACGGTTAGCAGTGTTTGTGCAGAATAATAGTGACTGTTTTATTGTTTGTGGAGAAAATTATTTCACTTCATAAATAGCAGCTTTTACAGTTTGCTAATCACTTCCATTTAAATTACGATTTAGATCTAAACTTTGCACCTTTATTCAGGACATTACGGCACTTCAAAAACTGCAGTCTTTGCGATTCACTAATTGTGTTCATTCAAATTTAGATTTTATTGCGATTAATCTTGCGGCATTATCCAAAAGTACTTTTTAATTGTAGAAAAAAACCCAATAATTGGAGAATGGTCCGTGGAGAATTAATATGATTAATTTAGTTCAAATCTGGACCTAAAATGGAGCATAGAGACATTTTGAATCGCACAAGTTTAGAATAGCAGGAGTTTTTACACATTTCCCAAACATGGACGATTCTCACACACTAGCAGCTGAGGTTCAAACTTATCGTTCAACTGCAGGGGCCCTTTCCAGCCAGGGCCACCTACTGAAATATAGAGCCAGCAGAGGGCCAATCATGATGCATTTATCTGCTGTTCTAACGCCTGATGCACACCGACTCCGGTCCGGCTCCGGTTCGGGACCCGCGCGGGTCCCGTGCGGGTCCCGTGCGGTCCCGCAAGACTTAGAAAGTGCTTAAAATCAATGCGCCCTGTCACACCGACCTCGGAGCTCTGCGACGCTGGGTCCGGCAGCCGCTGGTCTCCGGAAAAAATCCGCAAGAAGTCTATTTTTGCCGGACGCCGCAGCGGTCTGGTGCGGCTTTCATGTCATTTGACGAGTGCTCTCGCGCGAAACCACGTGAATCTACGTGGCTTTCGTCAAAAACGGACCGCAGTGAACCGGAGCTGGTGTGACAGGCGTCTGCAAGAGACCCGCGCGGGTCCCGGACCGCGACCGGACTGGACTCAGTGTACACTAGGCGTAAGTGTCAATGTCTCACTGTCTTAGTACCAGGTCCGTCTCACACCAAAGTGTTAGCTGTGTAGGTTATGTTAGGTTTAGGTATCTGCCCGTGTTTCTAGCGTCACACTCCACTTACAAAAACAAGAGTGAAAAAGCTGGGAGACTGTGTGAAGTCATTTTAAAACAAAACATCTTGTGCCAGGCTCCATATTAGAGCTGCAGGTTTTAGGACAAACTCCTCCAGGCACCGCCGCCACGACCAGGCTTTAAACCCAGGCCTCAGTATTCTGTTCAGAGTTCACACTTGGAATTAGAGCTGGGCATACGGCAAAAATGATCACCATTTTCTTGGGACCAGATCATGATTTGGATTTGATCATGATTAGTGTTCACTTGGTATTTCTCCATTGTCTTTAACAGAGCTGCACGATTTAGGACAAATCTGTAATTGTGATTTTTCTGACCAGTGCCCTTGCTATGACATTTACGATTTATGTTTTCTGTTCAAATTCACATTTCAAACACAATGTTGTCGCTTGTTAGTCATGATGTTGTCACGTTCAGTTGTGTTTGTCATATTTGAACGCCTCTTTTGTCACTTTTAGTTGCGTCTTTGTCGTTTTTAGTTGCATTTTATCACTTTTATTGCATGTACATTCTGTATATAGTCTCAGTCTATCTTAGTCTATTTTTATTCTTAATTTTATGCATGCCTTTTTATATATTTTTTATATTTTATTCATTGCTTTATGTTGCACTTACGCCAAAGCAAGTTCCTATGTTTGTGAATTTCACTGACAATGACAATAAACCGCTTTCTGATTCTGATTCTGATGTGTGTCATTTGTTGTTTGTGGAAGAAATTGTTGCAGACTTTGTGATTTGCTAATTTCATACATAAAAATTTTAAAATCAACAAAAGATTGGTTTAATTGTGCAGCTCTGGCCTTTAAGAGGTAAATAAAGTCATCTGCTCAGAGGCTTCAGAGGCTAAACATCAGGAGAAAAAGTGTGTTTGAACAGACAGCTGCATTAAAGACACAAACAATGATCATGATACGACCGATTCACAAAAACAGCCGATTGTCACAGGGACCAGCTCATGATTCCATTTTATCACCGAGTCACCCAGACCTGGTTGAAATAGCAATCAATCTATGACCTGACAAACAAATACAAGACCCACCTGTGTATTTCAGAGCATGTTCACACTGATCTAAACCACAGGCCACATGTTGTCGGTGGAGGACATCCCGACTCCCAAAAAGTGCAGCCCGACTGCGCCGACTAAACCACAGACACCTCCACACAGGCGCCCTGAGCCCGGAGCACGGCCCGGGTCCGTTTCCTCTGAGATGTTTGAGTTGGCCGATGCACCTGAGCTCGGCTGTTGCCTGGTAACTGCTGTAAAAGGAGCGTTCCATCTGAATCCATAATCCATACTGATGGCAGATATCTGATGTGTGCTTTGTGAAACATTATCTGTAAAGTCGTCCTACACAAACTTTATTGATGTTTCCTTTAGATGGAAACAAAGAATCCTTTTGACAGACAGTCTCAGAGCAGTGTGGATTAATGTTACAGCGTATTACGATTATGTTGACATGGGCAGATAAGAGGAGAGAGAGGCATCTGATGCTGGAGAAAACACGGCGCAAACTTTTATTCAAAGGACACACACATTAAGTAAAATGCACTCTCTGTTAACCATGTCACAAACACAGCTGGAGTGGCGTTTCATTCACGCTTCCTGTTTGCGAGCTCGTCTTCTCTGCTCCTTCTCTGAGCCTCACAAAAAGACTCATGTCAAAGGAGGAGCTGTTTTGATTATGTCATTAGCCTCTGAACGTGCTCGTGAGTAGCTTCAAGGACACACGTTCTGCTACTGTGACTTTTTTGAGCTTTTAACCAAGTTCTAACAATGTTCCACCTGAAGTAGCATTCAGCTGCATTCACGCTGTTTTGAGGAATGTTCATTAGAAAATCCTGGCCCTCCAAGCGTCAAACACACTTCCTGCTGAACTTCCTTGATCTGGGACATATTTTTGGATCATCTACATCTTTTATCCAAGAATCTTCTGCTGTTTTAAGTCCTTAAGTCATCACAGACTCGTGAGCATTTCTGCCTCTAAACACGATCACTGCTACTACTAGCTTGATAATTACGAGTAGCACATTCGCTTCAAAAGAGAATGTAGCTAAATTGTGTAAGCACTTAGCACCATCTTCTGGCTGGATGCACTAGTTAAGTGTCTTTCCAGACTGCTGAGAAAAACTTGAATTATTCCATAATGAACTTTTTTTTGTTTCAAAACATGATGTGGCTAATTAAAGGCACTCAAGAGTTGTTTAAAGGCTAATAACAATATGACAAATATTTTATATTATATTTTTCCTTTAAGTTTGGCATCTCATGTTTTAGAACTAAACAAAATTGTTTATGAAAACAAAGTGAACATCTGTATCTGGCTCTGTTTGCCCGAGCACGTTAGTTTACATAACAATAACTAGCATGCTAACAGCACATTTCCTGCTCTATAATAAGATCCAGCCCATTTAAACCAGATTACACAGGGACTTTTTTGCTTTCTTTTAGCTCTGTGTCTCATTTCACAGTGTTTCTTATAATATTGATCATTTTATAATTGTTCCGAAGGTTTTTTGGCACTATTACACACATTTAGAGCTGAACGAAAAGTATCTTAATGCTGATTTTTCAGACAAGACTGCAATTAGATTTGCAATTTATGTTTAATAATCATATTCTGTTCCAAATGTTATGTCCAAACAAAACACAATACATTTAATGCCTCCAGGACAATTTACAAAAAGATTGAAATATGAACATACAAACTCTCTGTGTCAGAACCTGTTTGTGCAGATCCAAACTACAGGGTCAGCCGTTTTTATGCCAAAAAAGACTGGACATTGTGTTGTTTGTGGAGGAAATGATGGCACTTCAAAATGGCACTTGATTTGCTAATTGTGTCCATTCAAAGTGCCATAATTTTGGTTTGATTGCAATTCATCTGGCAGCTCTCAGAATCCTCCCATAAATAATGACACATCACAGACACAGTGACATTCAGAAGAACCTTTGCCTCCTCCTCAGCAAGAACGGCACTGATTCCGTTCAATTGTCTGTGAAAGTTTGTGGAGTGTCAAAAGTGCAGCTGAGAGTGTGTGTCCCAGTCTGCAGCGGCGCAGTGTGACACATGACACGCTCTGCAGATGTGGGCCGGGGATTAGCTTCAGGGGCTAATAGGGTTTAGCTTTCAGCCGCTGAAGGTAAAGTCTAAGTGGTGTCAGAAGTGAGAGGAGGCGCGGCACACGTCACTGCGACTGACGACACTTCCACTTCCTCAACAACCACTGACACAACACAGTCCTCTACATCAGAGACAGTAACGTGAGACACTGAGGGATCAACCAACTGTAAACCTCCCCTGGAGTTTACTCAGATAAATGTAAGAAAACCAATGTAAGGTTTTTCATATAGAAATATGGTATTTTATGTGTAAAACAGAAAAAAATGCACATATTTCGTGCATTTCAATCTGAAAAATAGATATTTTAATGGAAGAATGGAAGAATCTTTAGGAGCAGTGGACACATGAGCCATGCTGAGGGAGAGAGGCCACTGACCAGAAAACAAACAAACAAATAGTCTAGAAATATATATATATTTCTTTTACACTTTAATTTAATAATGCCAATCTTTGAGGTCTTTGTGTTTAGTCTGTTTAGTCCACAGACTCGTGCATGAGGCAATCGTCAGTTAAGCGCTGCAGTCGACCTCAGCTGCTGCAGCGACATTCTGTTGTGACAAAAGTGACAAATATCAGACGTCACACACTCATGATTATAGAAGTGCTCTACAAGTCACTCAAAGTGCTGTACACCAGGAACCACACAGACGCACACACACACACACACACACACACACACACACACACACACACACACACACACACACACACACACACACACACACACACACACACGCACACACACTCTCACACACACACACACACACACACACACACACACACACACACACACACACACACAGACACACACACACAGACACACACACACGCACACACACACACACGCACACACACACACACACACACACACGCACACACACTCTCACACACGCACACACTCTCACACACACACACACACACACACACACAGACACACACACACACACGCACACACACTCTCTCACACACACACACACACACACACAGACACACGCACACACACTCTCACACACACACACACGCACACACACACACACACTCTCACACACACACTCACACACACACACACACACACACATGCACACACACACACGCACTCACACACACACGCACACACACACACACTCTCACACACACATACACAGACACACACACACGCACACACACACACACACGCACACACACTCTCACACACACACACACACACACACACACACACACACACACTCTCTCACACGCACACACACGCACACACTGTTGTTGCTTCGGTCTGTTTAAAGAGTGCACACATTACACACTGCATTTCCTGCTGTGCCGCCTTCTCTCTGTTTGTTTGTTTGTGTGTTTGTTTGTTTGTTTGTTTGTTTGTTTGTTTGTTTTGTTGTGTGCGGGAGTGGCAGCATAGGGACAGGGGCGGGGGGCGGGGCACTTCTGTGCATTACACAGCACTGAAAGGATTTTATCTGCAAAAGAGAAGGGTCTATTTACAAACCCTTTCTGGTTGAATGTGTGTATGTGATGTGAATGTGCTCTTCTTCTTCTGTAAAGCTACGTCAAGTGACTTTGTGCATAAATTGTAGGTAAGTCTACATGAAGGTTCTCATGTTTTTATATTCATCTCATGTTCAAGCAGGAAGTAACATTATAAACTTAACACAAACTCTCAAACCGGGGACAAACAGGCAAATAGTTTAGTTAAATCTTAAACACAATCATGTTTGAAGTGTGTGACTGCTGTGGTCAAACCTGTCGTGTTCTTTACTGGACACTGCCTGGTTAGAGCGATACAAGAGCTCGTGTCTCAAGAGCTCGTGTCTCAAGAGCTCGTGAGATTGAAATGCCTCGATTGTGCGAGCACCACAGAGTAATCTCACCAGACGTATTTAATACATTGTTTTTGCAACTGCTGTAGACAGCAATAACCTCCTGGAAGAATTATTATTAGAGAATATCCAGTCTTAAAACCGCATTGTCTCATTGTCTTATAATGCAAAATTTCATTTGTATAACAGAAAACTTACCACAGGAAAACAGTTTATTAGCCTTGATTTTTTAAGTTAAACAACTTAAATTTAAATGTTATATAATCGTCCATAAAAGGAAAAACACAACTATGAAGCTCTGGCCTTGTTCTCGTCTCGTGAGCCTTCTACAGCACTTCCCGAAGATCTGGACTCAATGTGGGCCATGAATCCTGGACCACTGTCACAATGTGGGCCATGAACCCTGGACCACTGTCACAATGTGGGCCATGAATCCTGGACCACTGTCACAATGTGGGCCATGAACCCTGGACCACTGTCACAATGTGGGCCATGAATCCTGGACCACTGTCACAATGTGGGCCATGAATCCTGGACCACTCTGTCACAATGTGGGCCATGAATCCTGGACCACTCTGTCACAATGTGGGCCATGAATCCTGGACCACTCTGTCACAATGTGGGCCATGAATCCTGGACCACTGTCACAATGTGGGCCATGAATCCTGGACCACTCTGTCACAATGTGGGCCATGAATCCTGGACCACTCTGTCACAATGTGGGCCATGAATCCTGGACCACTCTGTCACAATGTGGGCCATGAATCCTGGACCACTCTGTCACAATGTGGGCCATGAATCCTGGACCACTCTGTCACAATGTGGGCCATGAATCCTGGACCACTGTCACAATGTGGGCCATGAATCCTGGACCACTCTGTCACAATGTGGGCCATGAATCCTGGACCACTCTGTCACAATGTGGGCCATGAATCCTGGACCACTCTGTCACAATGTGGGCCATGAATCCTGGACCACTCTGTCACAATGTGGGCCATGAATCCTGGACCACTCTGTCACAATGTGGGCCATGAATCCTGGACCACTCTGTCACAATGTGGGCCATGAATCCTGGACCACTGTCACAATGTGGGCCATGAATCCTGGACCACTCTGTCACAATGTGGGCCATGAATCCTGGACCACTCTGTCACAATGTGGGCCATGAATCCTGGACCACTCATCCAAATGTGGGCCATTAATCCTGGACCACTCTGTCTAATGTGGGCCATGAATCCTGGACCACTGTCACAATGTGAGCCATGAATCCTGGACCACTGTCACAATGTGGGCCATGAATCCTGGAGCACTGTCACAATGTGGGCCATGAATCCTGGACCGCTCTGTCTCAATGTGGGCCATGAATCCTGGACCACTGTCACAATGTGGGCCATGAATCCTGGACCACTGTCACAATGTGGGCCATGAATCCTGGACCACTGTCACAATGTGGGCCATGAATCCTGGACCACTGTCACAATGTGGGCCATGAATCCTGGACCACTGTCACAATGTGGGCCATGAATCCTGGACCACTGTTACAATGTGGACCATGAATCCTGGACCACTGTCACAATGTGGGCCATGAATCCTGGACCACTGTCACAATGTGGGCCATGAATCCTGGACCACTGTCACAATGTGGGCCATGAATCCTGGACCACTCTGTCAATGTGGGCCATGAATCCTGAACCGCTCTGTCACAATGTGGGCCATGAATCCTGGACCACTCTGTCACAATGTGGGCCATGAATCCTGGACCGCTCTGTCACAATGTGGGCCATGAATCCTGGACCACTGTCACAATGTGGGCCATGAATCCTGGACCACTCTGTCACAATGTGGGCCATGAATCCTGGACCAATGTCACAATGTGGGCCATGAATCCTGGACCACTCTGTCACAATGTGGGCCATGAATCCTGGACCACTGTCACAATGTGGGCCATGAATCCTGGACCACTCTGTCACAATGTGGGCCATGAATCCTGGACCACTGTCACAATGTGGGCCATGAATCCTGGACCACTGTCACAATGTGGGCCATGAATCCTGGACCGCTCTGTCACAATGTGGGCCATGAATCCTGGACCACTCTGTCACAATGTGGGCCATGAATCCTGGACCTCTCTGTCACAATGTGGGCCATGAATCCTGGACCACTGTCACAATGTGGGCCATGAATCCTGGACCACTCTGTCACAATGTGGGCCATGAATCCTGGACCACTCTGTCACAATGTGGGCCATGAATCCTGGACCGCTCTGTCACAATGTGGGCCATGAATCCTGGACCACTGTCACAATGTGGGCCATGAATCCTGACCACTGTCACAATGTGGGCCATGAATCCTGGACCACTGTCACAGTGTGGGCCATGAATCCTGGACCACTGTCACAATGTGGGCCATGAATCCTGGACCACTCTGTCACACTGTGGGCCATGAATCCTGGACCACTCTGTCACAATGTGGGCCATGAATCCTGGACCACTGTCACAATGTGGGCCATGAATCCTGGACCGCTCTGTCACAATGTGGGCCATGACTCCTGGACCACTGTCACAACGTGGGCCATGAATCCTGGACCACTGTCACAATGTGGGCCATGAATCCTGAACCACTCTGTCACAATGTGGGCCATGAATCCTGGACCACTCTGTCACAACGTGGGCCATGAATCCTGGACCACTGTCACAATGTGGGCCATGAATCCTGGACCACTGTCACAATGTGGGCCATGAATCCTGGACCACTGTCACAGTGTGGGCCATGAATCCTGGACCACTCTGTCACAATGTGGGCCATGAATCCTGGACCACTGTCACAATGTGGGCCATGAATCCTGGACCACTCTGTCACAATGTGGGCCATGAATCCTGGACCACTGTCACAATGTGGGCCATGAATCCTGGACCGCTCTGTCACAATGTGGGCCATGAATCCTGGACCACTGTCACAGTGTGGGCCATGAATCCTGGACCACTGTCACAATGTGGGCCATGAATCCTGGACCACTCTGTCACAATGTGGGCCATGAATCCTGGACCACTGTCACAGTGTGGGCCATGAATCCTGGACCACTCTGTCACAATGTGGGCCATGAATCCTGGACCGCTCTGTCACAATGTGGGCCATGAATCCTGGACCACTGTCACAATGTGGGCCATGAATCCTGGACCGCTCTGTCACAATGTGGGCCATGAATCCTGGACCACTGTCTATACGTGGGCCATGAATCCTGGACCACTGTCACAATGTGGGCCATGAATCCTGGACCACTGTCACAATGTGGGCCATGAATCCTGGACCACTGTCACAGTGTGGGCCATGAATCCTGGACCACTCTGTCACAATGTGGGCCATGAATCCTGGACCACTGTCACAATGTGGGCCATGAATCCTGGACCACTGTCACAATGTGGGCCATGAATCCTGGACCACTGTCACAGTGTGGGCCATGAATCCTGGACCACTCTGTCACAATGTGGGCCATGAATCCTGGACCACTGTCACAATGTGGGCCATGAATCCTGGACCACTCTGTCACTATGTGGGCCATGAATCCTGGACCAATGTCACAATGTGGGCCATGAATCCTGGACCACTCTGTCACTATGTGGGCCATGAATCCTGGACCACTCTGTCACAATGTGGGCCATGAATCCTGGACCACTGTCACAATGTGGGCCATGAATCCTGGACCACTCTGTCACAATGTGGGCCATGAATCCTGGACCACTCTGTCACAATGTGGGCCATGAATCCTGGACCACTGTCACAATGTGGGCCATGAATCCTGGACCACTGTCACAATGTGGGCCATGAATCCTGGACCACTGTCACAGTGTGGGCCATGAATCCTGGACCACTCTGTCACAATGTGGGCCATGAATCCTGGACCACTCTGTCACAATGTGGGCCATGAATCCTGGACCACTGTCACAATGTGGGCCATGAATCCTGGACCACTGTCACAATGTGGGCCATGAATCCTGGACCACTGTCACAGTGTGGGCCATGAATCCTGGACCACTCTGTCACAATGTGGGCCATGAATCCTGGACCACTGTCACAATGTGGGCCATGAATCCTGGACCACTGTCACAATGTGGGCCATGAATCCTGGACCACTGTCACAATGTGGGCCATGAATCCTGGTAAAAATCCAAAAGAGTCTCCCAAACAAGAGCATAATGTGATGTGGCTAAAACAAATCAAACCCTAATGATCAGGCTTAACCAGCAGAAGCGCTCACTGCAGCAGATGACACACCTCTTACACTCAACACCTTCCACACAGAAACCGTCGGGAAACACTGCGTTTTCCCTCCTCGGTCCTCACAATGACGCCAAGAAAATAAATTCAGCCGAGTATGAATCAGAGCTGCTGCCCACGGCTCTCCCTGAACGCTGTTTGATTTCAGCCGCGTCCAAACACCGCTCTCCTGCAGCCCCAGTCAGCCGCGTCATTAAAATCAGACTTCTGGCTCCTTTGAAAACAGACCGTCTTCAATCTCACACAGACATCAGCACACAGGAGGAGGCGAGCACAAGACTCATAAACGCGCGGGATAAAAGCCGAGAGCAGGTAAACGGTGACGGCACAAACCCCGGCTTATCACGGCGCTGCAGCACGAGCGAGGCCGTAACACCCGGGCTTTAAACCGCGTTCTAACAGGGTTCCTCGTCAAAAACATGGCGGGGTGAGTCTGCTGCTGCTACATCAATTAAAGGACACACATAAAGCGAAATGCACTTTTTTGAGCTTTTAACCACGTTCTAACATTGTTCTTTCATCACAAACATGGCGGGGTGTGAGTCTGCTGCTGCTACATCAATAAAGCGCCTCTGACAGGTTGGACTACACACTTCACTAAAATGTACTTAAGATAAATATATTTCAGTTTGCTCAAATCATTTAAAATCTATTTCCCAGTTTAGCAATATATGTAGTTTTTTTTGTTTTTTTTTGACTTCCTGGTTGTAAAATCACAAATTACAAAGCAACCCTCCTGTACTTTGGGCAAATCTCATCTGACGTCACAGTTTTTTTATTTGACAAACAAACGTGAACACCTTTATTTTTCTGAATGAATGTTTACAGGGTCCAAAAAGTAGTTTCTTTTGTGTAAATTATGCATAACCTTTTGCTCCCCAGTGTGATGTCAGCTTGTAACCTGTAACTTTCAAAAGATTTTTACATTTTTCTCCATAAACAGCTCCTTGATTGATGTGAAACTATAATTTATGTATCAATGCACCAAATAAAGACAAAATGAGTCATACACACGTTAACAACAGCTCCACGAACAAAAAATAAGCCAAAATAGTAAACAAACAGTTTTTATCTGCTGTGCTGCCCATACTTCTGCAACTCAGTAGAAATGTTGAGGAATAAAAGAATGTCAGAACGTAAAGTCTATACAAGCAACGATTCTACAAAGACGCTCATCCAGTCGGACAGGAGGAGCACAAGCAGGAAGACGGGCCAGGAGAGCGCGCCGGGCTCAGTGCAGTCGGAGCTCCCACCTCCTCCTTCAGCCTAAAACATGCACAGTCCTCCCCCAGGACCCCGGACAGGGGCGCAGAGCGTCGGAGGAGCAGCGGCCCACAGACGCCATGACTAACCACTCTAACTCCAACTGACTCAGAACTCTGTAAAAACCTTCATCTTGCAGCTCCTTGCGTCAGACTTTTGTAGATAAAAATACCTGACCAAACGCCCGGCTTCATCACCAGCAGAACGTTCAAAGGTGTTTAATGAGCTCTGGAGCCTGCTGTAATTGTACATCCATTTGAAACACACCTGGAGTTGTGTTTTGTTTCACTTCCTGCCAATTTATCAAATCAAATCAAAACTTTATTTATAAAGTGCTTTTCATACAAAACCTGTGTAAGTGCTTTACAATTTATATATTAAAAACAACCCCCGAACCCCACACCCTGTGCCCCATCCACACATTAAACTGAAACACATCCATGCACACACACACATACACACACAGACGCACACATACACACATACACACATACACACACACGCACGCACACACATGCACACAGACAGACAGACACACACACACACAAACACAGACACACACACAGACACACGCACGCACGCACACACACACAGACACACACACGCTGAATACAGTTGAACCCACTGGGAAAGCACCATCAGAGGAGCCGTCTGCACCAGGAGCAGAGTCATCTGCAGCCACAGGACACAGACTCAAAGGAAACACTGGAGAGCCTCAAGTGGATAAAAGGATTCCAACATAAAAACTGGCCTAAAAAAACTAAAATGAATAAAAATGGTAGCTCCTCATCTTCACCTTCACCAGACGCAGGTCACTCACATCTCCGTCCGACTACAGCGGGCATCTGTATGCTGAGAGCAGCTCCTCCATATTCTAATCTGCTCCTCCAGCCATAAAGGCACAGCAAAAGCTTGTGTCACAAACAAGTGATGTGTTTGCAGTGAGACAGAGGCATTTGGAGAGAGCAAGCGGCAGCAACAACAGGGATGTGACAAATCTCACAGCATTTTGGTGTGAACGCTGTGATATTTGTTGTGAAATTGTGGGACGTCTCGCAGTATTGTTGAAGGGCCAACAATACTGAGGTTATTATTGAGGATATTTCAGTTTCATCGTAGAAAAGGTTTCAAAGGTCGTCATCTGGACACTCGAAACTCAAAACAGCGTCCAGATGACGCCGTTTGAAACCTTTTCTACGATGGAACACTCCTATATGTATATGTCAGATTTGAACATGACACTTTGGGATTGTAACCAACTAAGAATTGTAGCCTAAGCAGTTCAAAGGACTGCTTGTAACCATGGAGACCATGCAAGGAGCATGTGGACCTCTTACTTAGACTCATACACAGAGAGGAAAGACTTGAATGGGACGACCGTATCGGACTGAAACAGAGTGAGAGCGAGGCAGCTTTCTGTTGTGTGTCCAGAGTTCTCCTGCTCCACCTGGACCTGACTGTGATGCCCGGGCTGCAGGACACTGAAGAGTCTTTTGTCCTGAGGGCTGTTACTCTCCTCAAACTGCCCTGACACAGATTTGCAGACTCTACATGACACAGAGAAAATGTCCTGAGACTGAGCAGTGAAAATGTTTGTGCAGTGAAGTGTCTTATCTTTACAATAATATGCACGCATGGCTCTGGTTGGAGGTTTTGCGTCTCGAGGCAGGAACAGAGGCCCTCAGTGTCAAAATAAAGTCCCTATACATTTTAAAATAAGTTCGCCAAAAACACAACAGTGACATCAACAACGTGCATCACATCAGACCTCAGGGAATAACTCAGACAAGTCTATGGGCGAAGAAGACAAGTACACTTTACAACTTCAAACATTCTTCAGGACAGATTAAGAGAGAAGAAGGCCTGGCATGAAATATTAGAAACTTTGAAGTTTAAGCAGCATAATTAATACAAGCTCGGCAGCCTGGGCTTGTTATAGCTCTGTGAAAAGCTACGTGCTTCTACAACAACTTCATACCAACATCTGAGAGCGACATTAAACCATCTAAAACAACACGGTTTGGGGTCACACAGAGTGTCCACAGCACTAGATCTGCTTCAAAAAGGATAAAATAACTGCTGCTTTATTAGATTTAGGTGGAAACACTGCTCTGGAAAGTTGCCAATCTAGAACTGAACCAGGATTAGACCAGGACTAGATACCAACAGATTCTGAACCAGGGCAGTGGCGGATCTGGGAATTTGGGGCCCAAGGTAAAATAAAATAGGTTTGGAGGTCATTCCCCAGAAGAATATTTAAGAAATCAGTCCATATGTTTGTGATGCATGCAACACATGTTCAGCTGATTTAAACACATGGTTTTCATTTGTAATTTTATTGTTGTTATCTATGTTATTTATTTTTCTATTCTATTTCTATACAATCCCAGACTATTTTGCTGGTCTTTTTCTTATTTAAAACTGTCTCAGAGCTCAGGGGTGATGATTGATAAGGAAAATCTTGTTGGGGGCCCAAGGCAATTGTGGCCTGTGGCCTAATGGTAAATCTGCCTCTGACCCAGGACTCACACCAGGACCTAACCAGGTCTACCGCAGAATTAAACAAGGACTAAACCAGGACCAAAGCAGCTCTAAGCTAAAACTAGAACGCCAGAATGAATCCAGTCAACACGAGAAAATATATTTTAATTAAAAACATTTGGAAAATGGGCAGCGGGCTGGCTCAGATTGTTTAGAGGGCCTGATCTGACCCCTGGGCCTTAAAGTGCCCATGACAGGTTGGACTGCTCACAAAATGCAGTTCAAATAAACATATTTCAAAATTAGTTTAAGCTTTTTACAAATTTTGTAATAGTTTCAGAATTTTTAGCTTTTTAATTTTACTTCCTGGTTGTAAATTACGACATCACATTAGGAAATGACACTGGGCCAAAGCTCACCTCATGTCACATTTGTTTTAAATAAATAAAAAATATGTGAACGCCACGTGAAGTCACGTTAAAGGGTCAAAAAAGTAGTTTTGTTTGTGTAAATTCTGCATAACCTTTGGCTCCCCAGTGTGATGTCATCAATTAGTTTACTTCCTGTCATTTTCAACAGATTTTTCAACTTTTCTCCACAAACAGCAACTTGATTGGTGACAAACTATCCTTAATATTTACAACAGATATAAATACACTAAATAAAGTCAAAATGACAGGCTTGGTCTAAACGGTGAGGAGGTCAAAGCTGCTGTATCTGATACTTTCACTGTGTGTGTGTGTGTGTGTGTGCGTGCGTGTGTGTGCGTGTGTGTGTGTGTGTGTGTGTGTTCAGCTCGATGTACATTTGTGATGCCAACCAGTTGAAAGGAAGAGCTCCTTCATGTTATTTCATCCATTCTCAAGGCTTTCAGAGCAAAAGAGAGCGCTGGGAGTTTGAACGGATTAAGCTAAATATATTCTGTCTAAACATATGAAAATTATTCCACTTCTGATAAAAATAAATGCAATAAGTGGTTTTGTGTGAGAGAAGATCACAGAGGTCCAGAACAATTAGCCAGGCTCTGATTAAAGACCGTCTAATGGAGAAGGAGAGCTTCATGTGGGTGAGAAGCACTACAGAATGTGAGGAGAGCTTTGGCAAACGCACAAGAGGAAGATCTGTGAGGACGCACGGCCACCAGCATCTCCACAGCTCCACCAGACCATTTACTCACTCAGAATGTGTTTACTTCATTTGACAAATCTGTTCTGTAGTTACCTGAAGGACAAATACAACATGTTTGGATTTGTTATGCGTTCATTGTGTGACACTTTTCCAGAATGAGTCACTTGCTTCTGAGAGAACTATGTCCATTCTTTACTAGAACTATCTTTTTTCTCAAGTTTGCTCTCTCAACATAACGGCCTTCATGTGGATACAACAAACCTGTCCAATCTGCTCCTAAAGATGTTTTATTACCTCATACTGTGCTTCAATTTTGGCATTGTCGTGGTCAAATGGTTACAGATCCTCATGGGCTTTGTTGTTCAGTATCAGTGTGTGTGTGTGTGTGTGTGTGTGTGTGTGTGTGTGTGTGTGTGTGTGTGTGTGTGTGTGTGTGTGTGTGTGTGTGTGTGTGTGTGTGTGTGTGTGTGTGTGTGTGTGTGTGTGTGTGTGTGTGTGTCTGTGTGTGTGTGTGCATGTGTGAGCGTGTGTGTGTGTGTGTGTGTGTGTGTGTGTGTGTGTGTGTGTGTGTGTGTGTGTGTGTGTGTGCATGTGTGTGTGTGTGTGTGTGTGTGTGAGCGTGTGTGTGTGTGTGTGTGCATGTGTGAGCGTGTGTGTGTGTGTGTGTGTGTGTGTGTGTGTGTGTGTGAGCGTGTGTGTGTGTGTGTGTGTGTGTGTGTGTGTGTGTGTGTGTGTGTGTGTGTGTGTGTGTGTGTGCCAAAACTACCAAAACCACTTTTTCTTTACAGTTCCATGTTTGAAGACCGAGGTACGTCTTCATTAGGTTTTTCGTGCTTTCAAAAATAGTCACTTTTTTTCCAGGTTGGCCACACCCACGTTTTAGAATTGATCAAAAATTGAACCTAAAACATTTAACTGCACATGGTTCTGGGTTATTTTGAGCCATTCTCAATCCTTTAGAATAATAATCCCAGTCCTACATGCCTCCTCATTACTTGTGCGGTGTTGCCAGTGCAGTTGTGGAGTCAGACCTGCCCCTCTGCACGTTCCCTCCCTCCTGGGGCGGTTTGTGGACACAGATTACACAGTTGTGTGTCTGAGGAGCAGGTGACACTCCAGACGGGGCAGGTGCGACTGACGTAACCCTCACAACATATACTTATGTAACAGTGGATTAGTCCCACTCTGCCGTTCAGCCCTCGCCTGCAGCGCCACAGTCGACACTCCACTGAACCCTCTCAATCTTCATATGATTTAAACACGCCCAGGAGCATCAGAGGGCACATATTAAACACTTTCCTGAGATTTTAACCCTATTATAACATTGTTCCTCATCACAAACACAGCTGGAGTTGAGTTTATCTTCATTTATGCTTGTTTTATTAATCCTGTTTACAATCTTCGGTCTTCTCTGCTCCTTCTCTGAGCCTCATAAAAACACTTTACAATTTCCCAGACATTTAACGTCAAAAACAGAGATCCATAAAAGGACAAATTCTACAAGATCAACCTTCATGAGCCATCAGCCATGTTTGCGTCCTCATCATTAGTTTGCTCACAGTTGTATTTAGATTGTTTGAGTAATTGTGCATCTGGGACTTGAGTGCTGAGAAAATTCCTGTTTTCACCCACCCCCTATCCCTGCCCACTTCCTTGTTCTAACTCCAGGTCAAACACAGAAGGTTCAGGAATGTTGTGTAGCCCATTTTTCAACAATAAAACCAAGGAAATGACAAAATGCGCAGCTTGTTACAGTGAAGTTCAACCATGAAAAGGCGGGGCTTATCAGTTCTGCATTTTTGAACAGGAAGTCAGTGCTCCATTTCTATAACTAAGAAACTTTAGCTGAATGTTACAATTTATGGTACATAAAATGTAGAATAATGATGTATATATGTTACAGTTCAGTGGTTCACAAACTTGTTACACCAAGTACCACCAAAGAAAAGATGTGGCTCTCTGAGTGCCACCAAATCTAAACTGGGTCTATAATCTATAACAGGACTATTTCAGGTTAAATTAGAGCTAAATGGGTCTTCAGTGGGAAAACACCATCGCCACTGTAGTCTTAACTAGAAATTTACTAAAGAAAGGGCAAAAAATATGAATAAAATGCACTCACACCAGAAGACGTTTACCAGTGGTACACGTCCCACAGTTTGAGTAACACTGTTATAGCACCAGTGGTGCAAGAACATAAAATGTGGTGATCCTGATAAAGAATTGTCCAGATTCTTTTTGTCAATTTCAAGTTTTTAGACTTTAAATTGTTTAATTTTGTCTGTTTAAAGACTTGAACTCAAAACCTTATGGCAGAGTGTCACCATGAACATGCAAAAACAACTTCTAAAACCAAATAGAAAGTACTTTTTACTTAGTATTGTTCAGAAAAAGTAGTGGAGCAAAAGGGCGGCAGTAGCGCAGTAGGTAGAGTGGGCGCCTTCTGATCCGAAGGTCTGCAGTTCGAATCCCACTCCAGACATGGAGTAGTTGAGTGGTCAGATCCCCTGACCCGCAGGTTGGTGGTGCGATTTCAGCTCCTTCAGATGAATAATGCCGTTGTGTCCTTGGGCAGGACACTTAACCCACCTCGCCCCCAGTGTCTGCGTACACTGGTGTATGAATGTGTGAGTGGATGGGTGACTGGTTCCTTGATGTAAAGCGCTTTGAGTGCCTTAAAAAAGGTAGAAAAGCGCTATATAAATGTGACCATTGACCATTTTAAAAGTACAAATTGCAATCTGTCATTAGTACTTTACTATTATTCACCCAAATACTGAGGTCAAGACAAAGGGGCTTCACTCATGCTGCCCCTCAAAACCAATTATGAATCCATGAGATATAAGTATGAAAAGAAGTAATAACATTTTGTATAATCATGACTTTAATATCGATGCAAACGCTCACGAGTATACTGTTGTCCCATAACGGAGCCCTCGCGCTACAGAAAGTGGAGAAGAGTGGGCGCAGTGTGTGAGAGAGAGGAGCTCCATCCAGATCCTCTGCTCTGGATCATGAACCAGGCCCTCCTTCAGCCGAGTACTTTCTGTTTACTGAGTGCACAAAGAAGCTTTCCCGTGCATTTGCCAAGAATGTAATGAAATGGTGGTTTTGGAGGCGGGGTTAAAGTGGCGTTTGAGCCTAAATCCTGGGCCTTTGTGACGCTGAGCTCACACTGAAGAGAGCGGCCTGTTTGGTATTCGCTCTGTGTATCTGCCGCTCTATAAAAGCCTGGCAGAGAAATAAACTGCCACTTTAGTCGCTCTGATTAAATTCTCCACTGTGTGTTGCAGCGGCCCGGCGAGGTCAGAGGTCGCCGAGGAACAGCCGCGCTATTACACGCACATAAAGAAATATGGCTCGTGCTTTTGGAAGTGTTTCAGCATCATAAATAATGCACCGTTAAACTAATGTTGATTAAACGTCTCCCCAAACATGCCGCCTTTTTATAATTTAACACCTGTGCGGCATTGTGGGTAAAAGTTTTTAGTAGGAAATATGCCAGCCCGTTTTGTGCCTCGACTTTGCCGTGATTCATGCACCTCTCATGTTGTTTTAATAAAGATAATATTGTCTCATATAAAGCCATCTGCTGCTTCTGGGAGTTCACACTTAAATCCACCTGTCGCTCACAGCGCCACATGGTGAGAGAGAAGAAAAACTATCTAAGCAATAAAAACTAGAGCTGCAATATATTGTAATATTGTCTGACGCAATATCCATATCGCACAACCAAATATATCACAGTAACAGAGTCTTCATCTGACAGAAATGTTCTGTTTTAAAATGAAAACACTGACAAGGGAAAATCATGAATCAAATCTAGCTTTTTCAAACTAAATTAGCCTCAGTTTTATTTGTTGGTTTTTATTTTAATAAAACTGACATTATTGCATCAAAAATAAGGCTGTAACAATTAGTAGAATAATCCTGAAGTCGACTAGAAACAATAATGTCAGTGGTATTTTGATGATGTCGTCGTTCTCTGGACTAAACAGACTCTAAAACACAAACTGAAAGACTTTTAAAACAAAGACAGTGACATTATTTAAGAAAAATGGCACAAAATAGTAGACCATTTCTGATTTTCCTCCATTACACACTTTAAACATTAATATTCTCTCTAGAAGCTTCATTCACAATAACTCAACATTCATTTGGTTAAAAATGTTAGTTTATTATATAATAGAAATAATCGCTGACGACTAAAATAATCGTTAGTTTCAGCCTTAGTCAAAAAGTGTATTTAAATATCAGCCCAGTTGAAGCATTAACATCTCCATGGAGACCGGCAGAACTCTTACATCACAGGCTGCACCTTTAACAGACAAACACAAACAAACCATCTCGAACACAAGTGATGGTTTTGTGTGACAGAAACAGCCAGAGGCTTGTGTGACCGATATGTATTCATTTACATTATAAAAGTCACATTCTGAATCATTGAAAGAATGTGTTACTCTTTACCTCAATAACACGTGTACATGTGATACACAAACAGCAGGGCGGGGCTTGTACATCTGATGGATCACGGTCTGAAGTGTGGAGCAGATGTTGGACTTTTAAAACATTTGAAAACTTGTATTATTTAATGCTGAGCTTTTGTCTTTTATTAAAGGCATATGTGTTAGTTAAAGCAGCCCTGGGCGAGAAGGGAGTTAATACTAGGGCTGCAATGATTATTTTTGATTAGTCTATTATTTTTTCGACTAATCTGTTAATTAAACGCTAACTTTTATATAGTATATTGTTTTCTATAAAGATTAATTTATTAGTTACATGTAATCAAAGTATATGTGTTAGAAACATTGCTGATCGACCGATTGGTTGACTAAAAGAGGATGTGGCAAACTCTATCTAAACCAGGCATGTCCAAACTAAGGCCCGGGGGCCAAAAGCGGCCCGCAGACCAATTTTTCTTGGCCCTCAAACTTCCTGGTGAATTAGCCAACATTGTCCTAAGACATACTTTTTACAGCAAATTTCAGATTTTCTACAATTCCAACCTAAATAACTAACATTTTGGAGTGAGACAGACCTGATATTAAAGCACTGAGACTGAATTTAGGTGTGGTGGCGCTTTTAAAATCAGATGAATGCCACTTTTTTGAACGTTTCACGATTTAATTGTGACCCTCCGCTTGGTCTAAATTTCAGTATGCGGCCCTCGATGGAAAAAGTTTGGACACCCCTGATCTAAACTATGAAGTATCTCCGTGTATCTGACCCAAACTGCACAGGAGTTCATGCAAAAATAACAATTCAAACAGAAAAGTACTAATTTGTTAGTATTTATTTGTGAGGGCTAGATTTGTTAAGGTTAGGGTTAGAGAAATTAGATCAAACTCATGATTGACTCCATACCTCACTCCACATCTTCTCATTTTTGCTGTTTTTGTCACATCATTGTGTTAAATGTAAATAATCAAACTAGTTCACAATTTAAAATGTTGGTCGACTAAGACACCATCGAACGATTAATCGACTACAGACTTACAGCCCTGATACGTACACAACAGTCAGAGGTTTCTAAGGCACATAATATATGCAGAAATATACCAACAGTAATTCCAACAGCCTGGTGGATGCACATAACACACCACATAAAAAAAGAATACTGCACTGCAGTTTAGGATTATAAATATTTGACTAAGTTATTTGAATTCAGGCTGTAAGCTTCAGGGTTAATAGAAACTTTGCAACATTCCACAGATATAGTTCCTTTTCATCCTCAGAGCGTCAGAGGCGATAAGTCCGGTCTGCAGACGGCTCCCTCACAGTCACATGACACTCACTGCTGTGGAGGACTGAGGGGCAGAACCAGGCCAGGCACCCACACCAGCTTCAGCCGTTCTCTTAAACAAACCCTTTGAGCTGAAGGAGGCCGTGTAGATGATGAATCACAAGCACTTCCACAAGACCTCGAGGGAAAGGCTTTCTGCTGCACATGAGCCGTTTGAGTAGAGTCCAAGTGCACTGTAATCTCACCAGACAGAGTTGTAATACTGTCCACTTTCTCAGCTGCTGCGGTCCACGTTCACATCACACTTTTATTCATCGAGAACAATTACCGCTATCAAAATACAATTCTTTTTATAGTCGACAAATATTCAGATGAATCACCGCAGCTCTAATGCAGATAAACGGCAAGGAAAATCAAAGAGAGAAGCTTTTCTGTCGGTTCTTGATTAAAACCTATCTGCTGCTGCTTCAGGTGAAGTGAGCGACATCAGTTTCCTTTTATGGTGATGCTTTGGTGATCCAGGGTCCTGTGAGGCTTTTGGCTAATTTATGATCCTGTTTTTAATTTGGAGCGAGCGAGTGACACCAATCCCATCAGCGCGCCGCACAGCCTCTCATCACCTTGACCCCGGCACGACCTGCTCCGAGGAGGAGGGAGGAGACAGGCTGGGGCCACTGCCACCCTGCGCTGGGAGGCGGGCTTAAAGGGGATGGGTTTGCATGCATCAGTGTTGGCTAAAGGGGATGGGTTTGCATGCATCAGTGTTGGCTAAAGGGGATGGGTTTGCATGCATCAGTGTTGGCTAAAGCATGTTGAATGAATCCATAATATTAGCCAGGTTTCAGCTGGTTCACTTTGGAGTGTTTTGGGACAGGGACCCAGAGCGGGCCGTGTGTGGGAGTGTCCTGTACAGCGGCTCCCGGGCTGTGATGGGCGGAGCCATGCCAAATGTTATCGGAAGGTATCAATTCTCGTGAAAAATACCACTGCTGAGACATTCAAATAAAAATGCTGTTTTTCCACCTTTTCCCCCAAAATATATAGTTTCTAGTTGAGGACTGGTGCACATATCTACTAGAAAATAATGACAGATTATCACAACTTTGGGGCCAGATCATGATTTCGATTTTATCACGATTCCTGTTCACTTTGTGTGATTAGATTTGCGATTTATGTTTTAATAATAGGATTCTGTTCAAATTCACATTTTAAACACGATTTTGTCGCTTTTAGTCCCGTTTTTGTCACGTTCAGTTGTGTCACATTTGAACATGTCTTTGTCACTTTGAGTAGCGTTTTTGTCGTTTTTTGTCACGTTTTTGACACTTTTAGTCATGTTTTGGTGCATTGTGTTGCGTTTGTTGTTTGTTGGTGTGTTTTTGTCGTTTTTGAACGCATTTTTATTGTGCTTTTGTAGCTTGTTTCAGGACATATTTGTACAAATCCAAACTACAGTTTTTATTCAAATCAAAGCTAAATATTTTCTTGTTTGTGGAAGAAATTATTGCACTTCAAAAATTGCAGTCTTTGTGATTTGCTAATTGCACCCATTAAAGTTGTGATTTTGATTTGGTTTAATTGTGCAGCCCTGGCCTTTAAGAGGTAAATACAGTCATCTGCTCAGAGGCTTCAGAGACAAACAGCCAATCACGATACCACCGTTTCACAAAAATAGCAGATTGTCACAGGGATGAGCTCACGATTCCATTTGTACCACCGTATCGCCCCGCTCTGATTTCATTTTAATACAAAATGTATTGGTATCGGTATCTGATCGAATCATAAATCTCTGGTATCGTGCATCATTTCTCCCAGGACACTTTCATCCTCTCTTTGTGTAACGCATTGGCTTTGGATAATGGTCAAGTTCTAATCAGTGGAAATGCTGTAGTTTATCACAAGATCAAGTCAGCGTTTGGTGAGAAATGATACTTTTCTTTTTCTATTTGCTTTTTGCCGTCTGAGTCTATGTTCTCCTTTGTCCAGTCATCTCACTCAAAAGCATTCTGGGAGGAAAGGCATTTGAAGCAGCTCTCACGGCCCACTCTGGATCACTTAAAGAAGGCCTATTGTGCTTTCGTCTGCTATTTAGTTCTAATCTACGACTTACCTGGAAATACAAAACCAGCTTCGGGTTGTGGTTTTCAGACACAAGTGCATTTCGGATGTAAGTCTTGCTTGTACAGACCGTGGAGTATAATAAGATCTGTGCAGAGACAGAGCACTTCCTGGAGGAGGAGGGTCACATTTGTCACACGGAGAGACAGTGGAGACACTTTGAGCGCGCACCAACCCTCTGCAAAGTGAACCAGTGGCTTATGTAAACCTACTGGAGGCCGCTGGATCAATGGTGTGTGGAGGAGCTGTGCAGTGGCAGAGGATGGGCCTGCAGCCTCACAGCCGTATCATGTCAGCACAGCCAGTCCCACATGTTTTCATACGTCTTCTGTAGAGCCCCGACTTCTAACCCTGTGCAGACTCTAACATCCACAGCCAGAGCAAACAGAGTCTTTAAAGGCGAGTGGGAAGAGAGCACAACATCCACGAGTCTTACCCAGATTTACAGAAAGACTGAGCTGTGACGGATTCTGTCATTTAAGGACACTTATTCTTTTTCTTTGTATTGTTCTTGTCCTTTAAAGCTGCTCTTTAACCTTTGCCTTGGCGTCTTTTAGAACTTAAAAGCTCAGTCAGGCGTTCTGCCGTCTGGATTTGGTGTTATCACTTCATCTACTGGCAGCAGAGGGAATTACCATGGGGAAATAAACAAAAGCGAGCTTGCATGAGAGAGCCAATGGTCTACATTATGGGCCAACCCAGCGGTGGGACATCTGTGTATTGATTATGGATTTTAGGTAGAATATATAGAACTGATGTAACAGGGAAGTTAAGTACTGTGGATTACAGATGTGGACACTGTACACCAGGAGTCTCCAACCTTTTTCAGCCGGAGAGCTACTGTTACAAAGCAAAAATGGCAGAGAGCTTCTCCTTTCAGGTGCTGCAAGAAATTGAGTGGATGTAACAGTGACAATAAGCCTTAAATGGGGTACAGTTGGATGGTAGTTCTCAAACACTGTGTACCCAGTATCGCCAATATTTGGTTTAAGATTACCACCAGATCTAAATTGAGTCTATAACATAAACTTTAACTATAACTTTGGTCTAAACTAGTAATATTTCAGGTCTAAACTTGGTTGAAAATAGGACTACACCATTGCTACATTAGATTTGTTAAAGAACTAATCCAAAAGTGTTGAAAATCTGGATAAACATTCACTAAATTAGGCCAAAACTAGAACTGCACAGACAGGCGCGTACCATCTGAAGAGCTCGGTTTGAGAAACGCTGGCACAAACCATTATCTATTCATTAGTTAGGAATTTAAAGTATGGATTTACAATGGTAATACGGCTGTGATTAATCAAATTCGAACGACTCAGATCAGATGTGTTATTCCTAAAACATTTGGGGAGCTACTTAGAAGGGGGTGAAGAGCTACTGGTACCTCCCGAGCCACAGTACAACTTTACTCACTAAACACATACATTTAATCAGTCCAGTACTGGCAACTGTTTTAAAATCAAGGCAGTGATAACCTACATCACCAACAATGTCATAGATATGTTGATATGTTGAAGTGTCCATGGTGTACTGACCCAATGACCTCAGAGGCCTGTGGCAGTGCCTTCATACACGAGCCGCACAGTGTAAGCTCACTTAGACACATGTGGCATTGAACAGGTTAAACAACAGCAGAGGTGGCCATGGTAACGGCGTACTAATGAAAAGGAGACATTTTGGATCGGCTCAGGCGCCTAAAGGCCTCAAGGCTTTGATCTGAGGCCTTTTCTGTGACTCTTCAATTCTTGGACATTTCTGACTCAACTGTTTCTCAATGTTTTCATGTTATCATCGTCTGTGGTTGTATATACATTCTGTAATACTAGTGCTAATGTTATGATCCCCTCTTTTATTGGATATGCATAAATAACTGAGTGTAAACAGAGTCTTACCCAGATTTACAGAAAGACTGAGCTGTGACGGATTCTGTCATTTAAGGACACTTATTCTTTTTCTTTGTATTGTTCTTGTCCTTTAAAGCTGCTCTTTAACCTTTGCCTTGGCGTCTTTTAGAACTTAAAAGCTCAGTCAGGCGTTCTGCCGTCTGGATTTGGTGTTATCACTTCATCTACTGGCAGCAGAGGGAATTACCATGGGGAAATAAACAAAAGCGAGCTTGCATGAGAGAGCCAATGGTCTACATTATGGGCCAACCCAGCGGTGGGACATCTGTGTATTGATTATGGATTTTAGGTAGAATATATAGAACTGATGTAACAGGGAAGTTAAGTACTGTGGATTACAGATGTGGACACTGTACACCAGGAGTCTCCAACCTTTTTCAGCCGGAGAGCTACTGTTACAAAGCAAAAATGGCAGAGAGCTTCTCCTTTCAGGTGCTGCAAGAAATTGAGTGGATGTAACAGTGACAATAAGCCTTAAATGGGGTACAGTTGGATGGTAGTTCTCAAACACTGTGTACCCAGTATCGCCAATATTTGGTTTGAGATTAACATAAACTTTAACTATAACTTTGGTCTAAACTAGTAATATTTCAGGTCTAAACTTGGTTGAAAATAGGACTACACCATTGCTACATTAGATTTGTTAAAGAACTAATCCAAAAGTGTTGAAAATCTGGATAAACATTCACTAAATTAGGCCAAAACTATCTATTCATTAGTTAGGAATTTCAAGTATGGATTTACAATGGTAATACGGCTGTGATTAATCAAAGTCGAACGACTCAGATCAGATGTGTTATTCCTAAAACATTTGGGGAGCTACTTTGAAGGGGGTGAAGAGCTACTGGTACCTCCCGAGCCACACAGTACAACTTTACTCACAAAACACATACATTTAATCAGTCCAGTACTGGCAACTGTTTTAAAATCAAGGCAGTGATAACCTACATCACCAACAATGTCATAGATGTGTTGAAGTGTCCATGGTGTACTGACCCAATGACCTCAGAGGCCTGTGGCAGTGCCTTCACACACGAGCCGCACAGTGTAAGCTCACTTAGACACATGTGGCATTGAACAGGTTAAACAACAGCAGAGGTGGCCATGGTAACGGCGTACTAATGAAAAGGAGACATTTTGGATCGGCTCAGGCGCCTAAAGGCCTCAAGGCTTTGATCTGAGGCCTTTTCTGTGACTCTTCAATTCTTGGACATTTCTGACTCAACTGTTTCTCAATGTTTTCATGTTATCATCGTCTGTGGTTGTATATACATTCTGTAATACTAGTGCTAATGTTATGATCCCCTCTTTTATTGGATATGCATAAATAACTGAGTGTAAACAGATGCACCACTTAAAGGTCCCATATTCTGCTCTTTTCCCCTTCACACAGTCTATTCTAAGGGCTTTGTTGATACATTTTCTCGTTGTGTAATATCCATAACATAACAGTTTCCAAAAAACACCCATTTCTTGGACTGGCCCCCCTCCTTGCAAAAGCAAACGGCTCACTCTGAGATCTGACCCCCCCGAACAGAGAGCAGTCTGCCTCCCCCGCCCAACCCGCGCGCCTCCCCCGCCCAACCCGTGACGAAGCCTAGAGCGGAGATGGTGCATGCTCCGTGTGCTCCGGTAAACAGCGATACACAAACACAGGAATAAACCTTTTATCCGTCCTGACGGTGCGTCGTGCTGAGTCCTACGTCCTGGATCTGACCTGGAGTTTGACGTGCTCCAGGGCCTCAACGACGGACGTGCCGTTTGGTAAATAACAAGCTAACTCTTCGATCTGTCGTATCCATCGTGCAATTACTGTGTAGCATTAGCATTAGCTGTTTTTATTCTTGCGGCTGCACGCATCCTGGAGGCGTGGCTTAAACACCGCGTCATCCTTGGGAAGCGCGTCATCCATGGGATGAGCCCCCGTCTGCTGCTCACCCGAGGGGGACGGAAAAGACAGTTCTCTAGTGAAAACATGAGGGAATCAATCAAAAAACCACTTTGGGCACAACATACGAGGCCCAAATAGCACTGTAGGAAGGTTAAAACCTCTGAAAAGTCCATTTTGCATGATATGGGACCTTTAAAGCACACTTATTCTGCTACAGTGACTTTTTCTCACTTTAAACCCTGTTCTAACAATGTTCCTCATCAAAAACACACCTGAAGTTGCATTCAGCTGCATTCACACTGTTTTGTGGAATGTTTATTAGAAAATCCTCCCCCCTCCAAGCGTCAAACACACGTCCTGCTGAACTTCCGGGATTTTCTGACATTTTCAGACTTCATACGTCACTTATCAGAGAATGTTCTGCTGTTTTAAGTCCTCAAATCATCGCCAGACTTGTTCTGAGCATTTCTGCCTTTAAACACAATCACTGCTGCTGAAAATCCCCACAATGACGTCTTTTCAGCGATAACTTCACTAGACTGTATATACAGCGCTGGCGCCATCTGCTGGCTGCAGGCACTCAGTTAGTGTCATTTCACAGTGACTGATAGCAGGTCATAGAATGAATAAGAATTCCTTTAAGTGTGAGGAAACACTTGAAATGGACTGTTTTGCATCAGTGTAGTGAGTTGTGATGAGTAAACCTACTTCATACTGAATTGTATTGTATTGTATGCATTCTGGGTCAAAATACATGTGCATCCAAATCCTCTCACATCTGTGCTTACTGAAATTAAATTGAGAGCTTGGAAGTACTGCTGTGCGGCTTTACTTTCTACGTCTCAGATTTGACTATTTGGACGCAGTGCGCAGACCAGAGTTTTTGGATGTGCCTGACCTTTTCTACACAAACACTGCTGTGGGCTCTGGAAGTTGTGAAAAGCTCGTATTAAGAAAATAGTCAGGATGCTCAGAATGCTTTAGAGAGTAAAACATTTAGACCTCTGCAAACAGTTCAAAATGAGCTGTTTCTGTTTTTCATATTTTTAAGACAATCACGTACAGCACCTTTAAATGGCAATGACTAATCTTCATGAAATCAATACTCAAAGTCATTTTTGAAAGTAATTGTTTCTGGAAAATCGAACTGAACCGTCACATTTACATTGTTTGCCCAGCCTTAGACTGTAGAGCAGTTTGTTAACCTCCACACTCCCAGGCCTAAATGTGTGAGAACGCAGGACACTCACACATTCCTTCACATTTTCTATTAAAGACAACCTCCCGATTTCACAGATCTGACCAGGAAAAGGTGCGCCCTCAATGATCCGACACGCTCATTTGGATCCCACAGCGCTCGCGTCTTGACCCGAGTGCGTTCTGCTGGCTGTGATTCCTGCATTTACCCGCCGCGTGTTTGATGTCACGCTCCACGGAACATTATCAGCGGGACGTGCGTCTGAACGAGGAGCTAAACATGTTTGTGTGGAATCAAAGCGCGATCTGTCGGCGGCGTGGTACAACTGTTCCTCGTGTGGAATTGATTCTCGCTGCTGTGGAGGAGGAGATATGAAAAACATCCACGAGATATCACAGGCGCTCCAGGAGGTCCAGGTTTGAGATGAGGCGCCGTGTTGTCAAGTTGTCAATAACGAGGCTCTTAGCAGCAACGGTGTCTTCTCGCTCTCAGCACTGGTTTGTTATGAAGCCATATGGACAAATGTGGATGTTTTTTGTTAATGTTTATGTCGATAAAGATATTCTGAGGATATTTCCACATTTCAGAGTGTACTAATGAGTGTGTGTGAATGTCTTGTTATCGAGGTTCAAGAGTCAAACAAATGATCAGCTGTGTTTGTCATAATTACATGTGTATTTGTCACTTTTAGTCTTGTGTTTGATGCTTTCAGTCACGATTTTGTTGCCTTTAGTCGCGTTTTAGTTGTGTTTTTGTGGCATTTAGTTGCATTTTGGTGCATTGAGTCGCGTTTGCTGTTTGTAGGCATGTTTCTGTCGCTTTTGAACACATTTTTATCGCTTTTGATCGCGCTTTTGTCACTTGTTTCAGAACACGTTTGTACAAATCCAAACTACAGTGTTAGCAGCTTTTATTCAAATCAAAGCAAAACATTTTGTTGTTTGTGGAAGAAATTATTGCACTTGAAAAATTGCAGCCTTTATGATTTGTTAATTGCACTCATTAAATTCGCAATTTCGTTAATTGTGAAGCCCTAAGAGGTAAATAAAGTCATCTGCTCAGAGGCTTCAGAGGCTAAACATCAGGAGAAAAGTGTGTTTGAACAGACAGCTGCATTAAAGACACAAACAGTGATCATGATACGACCATTTCACAAAAACAGCAGATTGTCACAGGGACAGGCTCAACATTCAGTTTTTATCACTGTTTTGCCCAGCCCTACTTTATACTCTTGTTTCCTCTGGATTACACTGGAAGTCTTGTCTTTTTGAGCTCATTTTAATTGTTTTGATTGTAGACAATACACTCAATACTTGTTGCACATCTCCATAACAACGCTTGTTTTCTACGTACACACTGAACAAGAATATACACAGAACACGTCTGGATTTGCTCCCATTTTTCATGAGCTGAACTCAAAGATATAAAACATTCATTCATTCATTTTCTACCGCTTATTCCCGTTAGGGGTCGCGGGTGACTGGAGCCTATCCCAGTGACTTTGGGCCTTAGGCGGGGTACACCCTGGACAGTGGCCAACTCGTCGCAGGGCTGACACAGAGACAAGGACAGACAACCATTCACTCTCACATTCATTCACTCGGGACAATTTAGAGTTCTCAATTAACCTACACAGTCATGTCTTTGGACGGTGGGAGGAAGCCGGAGAACCCGGAGAGAACCCACGGTAACACGGGGAGGACATGCAGACTCCACCCAGAGAGATCGTGTGATGTTAGGGTGGTTCAGAATTCGAAACCACGATGTTGGGGTGGTGCGGGATTCGAACCCACGATCTCCTTATTGAGAGGCAGAAGCTCTAGCCGCTCTGCCACCGTGCACCCCTATAAAACATTTTTACCCAATACTGTTCACAAATCTGTGTAAATCTGTGTTAGTGAGCACTGGGAATCCCCCCCACCTCACAGTGTGGCATATCAAGGTGCTGATTAGACAGCATGAATATTACATGCCTTAGACTTTGAAGGAGCTGCCTTTGGCGTGTGACTGCACAGTGTCCACCAGTGCATGTTCTGTTCTCTACCATACGCCGTCTCCAAAGGCGTTTTAGAGAATACTGTGGTATATCCAGCCTCCAGGCCAGGACCTCCACTTAGGGCTGCACGATACTGGAAATGATTGCAATACGGCTATTAAGATCTGCAATATCGATATTATTTCGATATTATATTATCAATATTATAAATACACTTTTTGACTAAGGTCGTCAGCGATTATTTCTATCGTAGATTGAGACTTAGAATAAACTAACATTTTTAACCAAATAAATGTTGAAATATTGTGACTGAAGGCTTGTAGATGAATGTTGTTTTATGAATGTTTATGAATAAAGTGTGTAATGGAGGAAAATCAGAAATCTTTTTTGCCATTTTTCTTAAATAATGTCACTGTCTTTGTTTTAAAAGTCTTTAAAGGTCCCATATTCTGCTCTTTTCCCCTTCACACAGTCTATTCTAAGGGCTTTGTTGATACATTTTCTCGTTGTGTAATATCCATAACATAACAGTTTCCAAAAAACACCCATTTCTTGGACTGGCCCCCCTCCTTGCAAAAGCAAACGGCTCACTGTGAGATCTGACCCCCCCGAACAGAGAGCAGGCTGCCTCCCCCGCCCAACTCGCGCGCCTCCCCCGCCCAACTCGTGCCGAAGCCTAGGCGGAATAGTGCGCATCGCCCGTGTGCTCCGGTAAACAGCGATACACAAACACAGGAATAAACCTTTTATCCGTCCTGGCGGTGCGTCGTGCTGAGTCCTCGTCCTGGATCCTGACCTGGGTTTGGCGTGCTCCAGGGCCTCAAGCGATGGGCGTTGCCGTTTGGTAAATAACAAGCTAACTCTTCGATCTATGCGTATCCATCGTGTAATTACTGTGTAGCATTAGCATTAGCTGTTTTTATTCTGCGGCTGCGCTTCCCGGGCGTGGCTTAAACACCGCGTCATCCTTGAGAGCCCCCGTCAGCAGCTCAGCCGAGGGGACGGGAAAAGACAGCTCTCTAGTGAAAGCCTGAGGGAATCAATCAAAAAACCACTTTGGGCACAACATACGAGGCCCAAATAGCACTGGAGGAAGGTTAAAACCTCTGAAAAGTCGATTTTGCATGTTATGGGACCTTTAAGTTTGTGTTTTAGAGTCTGTTTAGTCCAGAGAACGACGACATCATCAAAATACCACTGACATTACTGTTTCTAGTTGACTTCAGGATTATTCTACTAATTGTTACAGCCCTATTTTTGATGCAATAATGTCAGTAACAAATACAAAACTGAGGCTAATTTAGTTTGAAAAAGCTAGATTTTATTAATGATTTTCCCTTGTCAGTGTTTTCATTTAAAACAGAACATTTCTATCAGATGAAGACTTTGCTGTTACTGGGATATATTTGGTTTGTTGTGATATCGTTACTGCGTCGGACAATACTGCGACATTGACACTTTTGCGATACATTGTGCGGCCGCAGCTCCACTCCACACCCGGCACGTTCAGCTCCAGGATGGTCCTGGAGCAGCCCGGGACAGCTGCTGACACCATCACTTTGTAAAACCACAGAAACTCTGCACAAACTGTCAGAGTCCAGAGACTTGAGTACATTTATACTTTTGTTCAGTGTATCTCCTAACCCTATTGTTAGTTCGAGGGAAAAATAGATGTTAGATATGTTAAATGTATATATTTTGCAAAGAAAAAAACAACTTGATGGATAACACAAGCATTTATAAAGTTTAAATGTGAGTAGTGAGCACTTTGACATGGTGTTACTAAACAAAAAGTGACAAATTTTTTAACAATATTTCAATCTAATCGCTATTGCAATAATCGTAATTATTTTTCCCAAATTGTGCAGCCCAGTCTTTAGGTCCGATCAACACCAAATAAGACTAATGTAAGATCCAGGCTCTTTGTGCTCTACACCTGAAGTCCATCTGTCAAGGCTTTCAATCAAATGGAGGAAAATCCAACTAAAACCACAATTGAACAATATGGTAAAAAACAAACAGGATGATTTGAAATAGTTCAACCTACACTCCATGAAGTAAATCTAAAGGTAAAATGCATTTTTGTTTGTCTGTCTATGTCACAATCACAAAAGACACTACGGCACACGACTAAAGCATCACAATCCACCCTTTTAGTATGTCTGTGCCACTGCCTGGTTTGACAATAGTGATTATTTTGCCTTCCTTTTTGCTGCAGAAGTCTGTTCAGGACACTGAATAAAAGGAAGATATTTCCAAGGCGCACCTGTCAGTCCCTGAAGGCGCAGCAGTGTCCCACGGCCGGCACAACCACCCAAAATCAAGCTGGAGAATTTCTGCTTCGTCAAAGTGTCACCAAGAGCTGCACGATTTGTGAAACATGTGTAAATGCGATTCTTCTGACCCGGATCGTGATTAGATTTGAGAAGTTATGGCTCAATAACAGGATGCTGTCCAAAGTTCACCAAAATACTGCAAAAGGCCTGACAAACTAAAAGAATCACAGTATTTGAGAACATGTTTGTGCTACAGGGTCGTTGATACATACTGTATGTTTGAGCAGATGATGACACTTTAGAGATATGCTCGAGGTTTTCATTTGATTTTGAGCATCATTGTGACTAATCATGAAATGGTAACGTCTCCTCTAGGGCTGCAATGATTAATCGACCAACCGTTAGGCCTGTCACCATAATTACTGTATTGATTTATCGCTGTATAAATGAAAAACAGAACAATGGTGTTTGGGCAAAATATTTCTTACATTTCCTTTGCACTATTGAATAATTCTTTGCTAAATTATTGCAGTACAATACGATTTGAGCTGTAGAAAAAGTAACTTCTGTGACTAATTATTTACTATTTAAGTACAAAAGTGTTTGTTTGGCTTTTTATTTGTTGCATATTGTACATTTAGAAAAGGGTTTAATGAAATGTTCTTGCCTTATGGTTTTTGTGAGTACGTAGTTTCAATGTTATCGTTTATTGAGATATTTTTACTGTACACATCTATGGCTCTTCCACGTGTGATAAAGTAATCGTAATTGTTAACTGGACTTTACAGACTCTATAACACGTGTCAAAAGACTTTTGATAACAAAAACAGCAACGTTATTATATCAAAATCTTCAAAAAGAACAAAAGATTGCTAATTTTTATCAATAATACACTTTATTCATAAATATTCTCTGTTAAGAAGCCGTCAGTGCCATATTTCAACCTTTATTTGGCTGATAATGTATTTAAAAAGTCTAAATATACAATAGAAGTAATTGTTTGACTAATCGAAAAAGTAACTGCAGACAAGTCGACTGCTAAAACAATAGTTAGTGACAGCCCTCATGTCCTCACGATAAAGTCTGATCCGTCTGAACATAACTGCGGTTCCAGGTGCACTCTGTTTGGACCCGTGCTCTGCAGAAGCACCGCAGCCCTCCGTAACATTCATCGTCCGACTAAATATAACCATCAGCCGACAGCACAGACAGCATCTTCGTCATAATGAAATCCTTTTCGCAGAATAATGATCACATTAAGGACAGAGCATAAGCCTGTGTCGCGGTGCAGCGTCGGATGAAGGATGCTCTCTCACACGCGCGGGTGACTCCACACTCTCTGTTTGCTTACGTCCGAGTCGGGAGCCAAACGAGCATGTAATCAGTTATTCATACGCACATTAAAGCGCCTCGCTGAGCCGGGGCCGGCCAATTAAAGCAGGTGAGATAAGGAGCGGGTGAGGGAGTGGGAGCGGGCGAGGGAGCGAGTGAGGGAGCAGGTGAGGGAGTGGGAGCGGGCGAGGGAGTGAGTGAGGGAGCGAGTGAGGGAGCGAGTGAGGGAGTGGGTGAGGGAGCGGGTGAGGGCGAGGGAGCGAGTGAGGGAGCGAGTGAGGGAGCAGGTAAGGGAGTGGGAGCAGGCAAGGGAGTGGGTGAGGGAGCGGGTGAGGGCGAGGGAGCGAGTGAGGGAGCGGGTGAGGGAGCGGGTGAGTGCAGGCGAGGGAGCGGGTGAGGGAGTGGGTGAGGGAGTGGGAGCAGGCGAGGGAGTGAGTGAGGGAGCGAGTGAGGGAGCGGGCGAGGGAGCGAGTGAGGGAGCGGGCGAGGGAGCGAGTGAGGGAGCGGGTGAGGGAGCGGGTGAGTGCAGGCGAGGGAGCGGGTGAGGGAGTGGGAGCGAGTGAGGGAGCGAGTGAGGGAGCGGGCGAGGGAGTGGGTGAGTGCAGGCGAGGGAGCGGGAGAGGGAGCGGGTGAGTGCAGGCGAGGGAGCGGGTGAGGACGGATGAGGGAGCGGGCGAGGGAATGGGTGAGGGAGCGAGTGAAGGAGCAGGTGAGGGCGGGTGAGGGAGCGGGTGAGAGCGAGTGAGGGAGCGGGTGAGAGTGAGTGAGGGAGCGGGTGAGAGTGAGTGAGGGAGCGGGTGAGGGCGGGTGAGGGAGCGGGTGAGGGTGCGGGTGATGGTGGGTGAGGGTGGGTCTGCAGCAGTGCTGTATCAGACGTGAGGCTGATGTTGGCTGCTCATTTGTCACATGACCACAGCCGCGCTCTGACTATTGTTCACAGCACTCGTTATGCTAATCAGAGCTCGTTATGCTAATCTGTGCAGGAACATGGAGCGCCATCTCGAGCTGAGGTCCGTTTGGTTCTGAGTGTTTAAAAGGGTTAAAAGGAAAATATGATGCATTTTTCATACAGTTATAGCCTTTAAACACGGCCTAAGTACCTTAAGGCAAGACACTGCAGGTGAACAGGAAAGAAAACATCTTACATTTACAGATATCAATCTGAAACTTCCCCTGTAGTTCACTCACATAGATGTAAGAAAAAATATATTACAAGTTTTTCATCAATCAATGTTTTCATGTGGAAATAAGGCATTTTATGTGTAAAATGACCAAAAATCCACATATTTGGGACATTTAAATCTCAAAAATGGACTGAACCAGGTTTAAATTTCTTGGTTCATTTTATACACATGTTAGTTACAAAAAACTTTACAGAGAGGATTTTGGGTTTGTTATTTAGTTTTTGAGAAAACTAGATTTGACTGAAAATTGTACTAAAAATTAAAATTTTGCAAAAAAAAAAAAAAATTTACTTAAAACTTCAATAAATAAGTTAAGTCCCAGATTGTACAGTTTGGTGTGGTAGCTACTTTAAGTGGTGATGTTTATGTCCCGAGGGAGAAAACTGCATTTTAAGAAAACGGCCTTAGAAGTTACAATGTCCCAGAGAAATCTATGGATGAAGTGGATTCAATGAAATGCAAACATTTTTATGAGCAGACTGGACAAGTTTGTTGTTTCCACATGAACGCCGATATGATGAGAGGAAACTGACCAAATAACAAAAAAATGAATATAAATGTCATGTTGTGAAACAAAAAAAGTTTATTATGCACTAAATGAACACGTTTTTTCTGCTGTCTGACCTGACACTTACTAAAGCTCAAAGTCACTGGGACAGGCTCCAGTCACTCGACCCCTAAAAGAGACAAGCAGTAGAAAAAGAATGAACGTCACGAATCAAGTGAGTTCAGCAGGAAGAGTGTTTGACGATCGGAGGGAGAGGACTTTCTAAAGAACATTCCTCAAAACAGCATAAGGGTTAAAGAGAGAAAAAGCAGAATGTGTGTCCTTTAAAGCGACAATGTGGAACCAGCATTCCAACATGGCTTCCTTCCTTTCTCTGCAATAAGAGAATCAACTGTGTAGAGCGGCAAAACAAACGAGGATCCTGCTCTGTCCACGAGGATGTGAGCTGTGGGCCTTTAGAGCCGCACACTGAGCATGACACGGCTGTAGAACGGGACTGTAGCTGACGTTTGACAAGGAATGTTTCTCTGGACTAAACAGACTCTGAAACACATGACAAGACCTTCCATAATGAAGACAGTGCCGTCATTGAATCAAAAATAATAATAACTCTAATTTAAATGGTCTAGAAGCCTTCAGTCTTCATATTTCAACCTCTATTTGTCTGATACTGTATTTTAAATCTGTCTAAGTACAATAGAATAATTGTTTGACTTATAAACAACTAAACTAAGAGCCAAACGCCCTGTCGACACAAACAGGCACTTTGTCTAAACCTCTTCATGAATTACAGGCACATCAGGGAACATGAACTGAGTCACACTAAATAATATCAGTGATTGAACCTACTTTTCCAACTAATTGGATTATTTGTGTTTAAAAATGATTTATTATCCAGCCTAATCATAATCATCTGCCGAGGAAAGCACTTTTGTACTGGTGCAGCTGAATATTTTAAAACAGAAACGTTTTAAAATGTTCAAATGTGCTGGGCCAGAGTAATTATTGAAAATGAATATGGTTGGTGATAGCGTCATATGAGCGATGGTGAAGTGTCACGTCCGACTGTAGCGCCCTCTGGAGGTAAAAACACAACAAACAGAGCAGTGCCTTTAGAGCGACAGTGAACCCTCCAGGTCTGAGGGCCGTGTGCCGTCTACTCAGTGATTGGACAAAGGGGCTGGGGTCAGAGTTTAAGAACATTCATTCATTCATTTTCTACCACTTATTCCCGTTAGGGGTCGCGGGTGACTGGAGCCTATCCCAGTGACTTTGGGCCTTAGGCAGGGTACACCCTGGACAGTGGCCAACTCATCTCAGGCTGACACAGAGAGACAGAGACAAGGACAGACAACCATTCACTCTCACATTCATTCACTAGGGACAATTTAGAGTTCTCAATTAACCTCCACAGTCATGTCTTTGGACGGTGGGAGGAGCCAGAGAACCCGGAGAGAACCCACGGTAACACGGGGAGGACATGCAGACTCCACCCAGAGAGAGTGTGATGTTGGGGTGGTCCGGGATTCAAACATAAGGATTTTTAAAGGACACATTCTACTAAAGTGATTTTTTTGAGCTTTAAACCCTGTTCTAACAATGTTCCTCATCAAAAACACACCTGAATTTGCATTCACACTGTTTTGAGGAATGTTTATTAGAAAATCCTCCCCCCTCCAAGTGTCAAACACACATCCTGCTGAACGTCCAGGATTTTCTGATGTATTCTGAGACTTCATCTTCCGCTGTTTTTAGTCCTTAAATCATTGTCAGACTCGTTCTGAGCATTTCTGCCTCTAACCACGATCACTGCTGCAGCAAACCCGCACAATGACGTCTTTTCAGCGCTAACTTCACTAGACTGTATATTCAGTGCTGGCGCCATCTGCTGGCTGGATGCGCACATGTCATTTCATAGTGACTGATAACAGGTTTTTTTGTGTTAAAACATGAAATGGCAAATTATAAGGCACTCAAGAGCACGTTTAAAGGCTGACAGCAATATGAAAAATCCTGAATATGTTTCCTTTAACACTCAAATTCACTTCAGTGTCAGTGGAACACGTTAGCAGCAGCTGAACACTTCCTCCTCGTCTAATGAACAGAAGTGAATACAAGTGAGCTCTATTCAGCTTCATTTGTCCTGCAGATCAACAAACGCACCAGAAGAAGGGTTAATTATAGACACATGTCAACTGTACAACAACAACAGCCAGAACAACAACAACAACAGCCAGAACAACACTGTGACACTGTTTATCCTGAAAATCCACTTGTTTCAGAATATTTCCTCGTGTGTTTTAAAAGAGAGACAGTAGTAATAACTATAACAACACAGTAATATTGTTAATACCCACAGTCTATAACACATATTGTACTTGTACATGTGATTACTGTAGTTGTACATGTGATTATTGTAGTTGTACACGTGATTACTGTAGTTGTACATGTGATTACTGTAGTTGTACATGTGATTACTGTAGTTGTACACGTGATTACTGTAGTTGTACATGTGATTACTGTAGTAGTACATGTGATTATTGTAGTTGCACATGTGATTATTGTAGCTGTACATGTGATTACTGTACTTGTACATGTGATTACTGTACTTGTACATGTGATTACTGTAGTTGTACATGTGATTATTGTAGTTGTGCATGTGATTACTGTAGTTGTACATGTGATTACTGTAGTTGTACATGTGATTACTGTACTTGTACATGTGATTACTGTAGTTGTACATGTGATTACTGTACTTGTACATGTGATTACTGTACTTGTACATGAACTGTACTTGTACATGTGATTACTGTAGTTGTACATGTGATTACTGTACTTGTACATGTGATTACTGTAGTTGTACATGTGATTACTGTACTTGTACATGTGATTACTGTAGTTGTACATGTGATTACTGTACTTGTACATGTGATTACTGTAGTTGTACATGTGATTACTGTACTTGTACATGTGATTACTGTAGTTGTACATGTGATTTCTGTACTTGTACATGTGATTACTGTACTTGTACATGTGATTACTGTAGTTGTACATGTGATTTCTGTACTTGTACATGTGATTACTGTACTTGTACATGTGATTACTGTAGTTGTACATGTGATTTCTGTACTTGTACATGTGATTACTGTAGTTGTACATGTGATTTCTGTACTTGTACATGTGATTACTGTACTTGTACATGTGATTACTGTAGTTGTACATGTGATTTCTGTACTTGTACATGTGATTACTGTACTTGTACATGTGATTACTGTACTTGTACATGTGATTTCTGTACATGTGATGCTGTGTGCTGTTTGGCGGCGCTGCGCTGTGACATTCGGAGATTGTTTAATCCCAGCAACGCTCTACATTTTGCACCAGAGTGAGTTTCTATTTCTGAATCACATTCTTTTTTAGAAAAAAACTAGCAGAGGTTCATCAGTGCGTGACCACCCAAAACACACTGCAGATTTTAGATGGAGTTATCATAGAGTGAAGCGACTCCCCCACTCTCTCTCTCACTGCAGCCTGGGCCTAACACTCTAATCGACCCTTTAAAAGTTTGTACACAAATAAATCAATTACAAATTCCGGAAAGGAGGCAACCGGAACAAAAGTGAAATGGAACATAATGTCACCAGACAAGTTAGGATTTGCTTCAGAATCTCATAAATGTGAGAGTACAAGACAGCATGTGTGGCTGATGACTAAATCTGAACACTAAAGAGCACAAGGGCACAAGAACAACACGGGACAGTGTCTGAATGTCTTACCTGAGCGTGAAGTGGTCCACAGAGGAGTTGGGCATGATGAACAGGTAAATCCTCAGCATCTCTCCAGGCCGCAGAGGTTTGTCCGGCAGCCTCAGGAACATGTTTTTATCCAGCTGCTTGTCCACCAGCTGCTGCTCCTGACCCGCCTGGTACAGACTGATGCTGCCGATGCGGAGGAGCGGGTGCTGCGCGGCCCCCATGCCCCCGCGCTGGCCCGGGCCCTCGCCGCAGCCTCCTTCTGGGCCGGCCTCGTGCAGAGTGTAGTAGAGCTCGGCCTGCAGGGTCTCGCTCACTCCCTCCATCAGCGCCTCCGCGGAGCCCTTCCTCCGGCCCAGAGGGGCCACGTTAGTGTTGAACCAGGACTGAGGCAGGTCCAGCTGAGCCAAGCACTGGGCCAGGTTCCCTTTCATCCGACATGAGGTTTTAATTTCCCGTACATCCCTGAACGCGTGCAGCCGCACGCACGGAAGCTTATCCTGAACCCTGAAGTCGTCCCAGTCTCGTCCAGCGATGTAGAAGAAGACCTGCACTGTGGGACTGGAGGAGAAGACCCGCGTCTGGACGATAAACGCTCGTACTTTCCAGTTGACCGTCAGCGTCCCGGGGATGTCCAGTGGACTGGCCGGCTGCAGCAGCTCCTTGGTCAGGGCCTGGTCACGAGCGAAGGGTCCAAAGGTTATGTTGATGGCGGGCAGCTCTTTAGTCTGGAACACCACAAAGCTCTCGGCCCGCTGCAGAGGGTGGCCCGCCCCGGGGGACGTCCTCTCGCCGGCCCCGCCCCCGGCGCGCTCAGGGGCCGGGGTCTCCCTCAGGAAGAAGGCCAGCTGGGCGTTGGACATTTTGAAGTGGGCGGGCAGGTACAGGCTGGGGGGCGGGGCACTGGGGGGTGAGGAGGTGCTGAGGAGCGCCTCACTGGAGGGAGACACCTTCCCTCCGACAGCTGCGGACACAAGACACACCCGGTTAGTGCACTGTCCTGTCCCAGACTCTCTGAGGAGGCACTCACCACATGGACTACAACGAGGTGAAGTAACATTTATAAAACATGCTGGCATATTTTCAAGTCAAGATGTTCTTTTTTTTTAAATTTAATTTAAAGCCCAATCTCATGAGGTTTTGACCAAACAAATACTGACATAAAGACATTCACTTCATTGCATACGTTTTTACTGCAAACAAGAACAACAAAGTAAAGTGCTGCACCCTTGCTGACTTGAGTCCACAGACCTGACTAGTGACTAAGTGGTCCAAGCACGCTGAACGTGCTGCTGGAGTCACGTGAAGAGAATTTGTATGATAACGTAACCCTGTTTAACACACCACATGAGGAATGAAGGCACGCAACACTCTTCCAACAGTCAGTCAAGTCAGTATTCGAGGGCTGCAATTTAAGCTTTGTACAATGTAAATTGTTTATTTTTCTGAATCGTATTTGTATTTTATGATTTTTGTTTTTCTTTTTCACTTTATGTGATGTGTTTTAAGATGTGGACCCCAGGAAGAGTGCACTTTCAAAAAAATGCACATACTTTCCTGGTGCAGGGTCTGTCACCTGCCTGTTTCTCTTGAGATGTTTTAAATGAGCTTGAAACGTTCCACTGAATGGCACAAACTCATGTATCCCCACTGAGAATGTTCTTGGTACACGATTAATGTTTAATCTCCATGGAGCGATGCAGGTGGCGTGTTTGCCATCAGGAATCTCACACCAGGCTGCTTAACTCTAATGTGTGTTGTGATGTTTTTGAACCATGAAACACCAATAGAATACATGCTAGATAGTTTAATGCCATACTGTGCAACATTCCAGGCAAAGCAAGAAGATCACCATGGAGAAAAGCAGGTGGCGTACACTGGAGAACATGACAAAATCGTAGAAAAGGTTACAGGGTTGTTATCTGGACGCTGTTTGAAGATCAAGACGTTTCGACTTCCTTCCAGAAGTCATTGTCGATCAGTGAGCTGGTCTGAGACCTCCGGCTTATAAAGTGCTCTGAGCAGTGAGGGAGGAGTCACTGATAATGGTCTGTCTGATGGAACACGCCTGGACGGATGAGGGATTACACCCACGAACATGACAAAATGAAAATCAAAGTGTTCAAAAAGCATTAACCCTATCCTGACCCACTGCTGACATCACACCCCTAGGTCCTCATGGAGCCCGTCTTCTTTTCCATACAACTCAAATGAAAATGATTTTACTTGCTCTACTTGAGCAATCTTACTAAAGAGCAGTTAGTATTTACTCTTTCCCATCTGTGCGGGCCGTCAGAGAGATTAAAGGAGCAGGGGCTGCGAGGTTTAGTCAACGCTCAGCTCAATATTTAGTCAATGTGCATGAGTCTGACCTGCTGCATAGTTAATGCTTTCCCAGAAGCAGAGGTTGGTTCCTGTTCAGAGGAGCTGCGGTCACATTAGGGCCATCCAAAAGTCCAAAAGCTGCTGCTAATCGATAGGAGTGGGCGATATTAAGAAAAATGAATCCTGCATCTCCAGACTTTTACAGCATCTGATAACGACGTTCAGATGATATTATGTCTTAAGATTTAGTCCTGGTTATGTCCCTGGTTTAGCCCTGTTTTAGTCCTGGTTTAGTCCTGCTTTAGTCCAGCTTTAGTCTAAGTTTAGTCCAGATCTAATGCTGCTTTAGTCCTGCTTTAGTCCTGTAAGTTCTGTTTTAGTCCAGGTTTAGGTTTAGTCCTGTTTTAGTCCAAGATAATAATAATAAAAAAAACTGGTTTAGTCTTGCTTTGGTCCTGGTTTTGTCCCTGGTTTAGTCCTGGTTTAGTTCTTGCTCATAAATTCAACTCAAACGTGTCGTTAAATGTATTCGTTGAGGTTTAAGTGTTCGGGAAATGTTTAATGAACTGCAAAATTACACCACAAAGGGAAGAGTTACCACTTTATACTCTGGATTGAAAGATCTGAAAAATTCTGTATTTTTTCACACAAAAATCTATATCTGTAAATTTTTTTATATTCTGCCCACGTCTACTAATCAATATTCAAACCAGTGTCATTTATTTATCCTGATCGAAATACTCATTTAAACAAGTATGACTGAAAAAAATCACTTAAAAGTAAATGGCCTTTCTTTCCTGAACAGTTTTAGAATTAAATTATTCTCTGCACAATTATACTGTGTAATAATCAATATAATCAATCCATGGAGCGAGTAAATACTGTAAATATATATCTGTTCAATCTGACAGATTTTTATGATTTTAGTCAAGATTTTCTTTTATTTGGGTTTAGTCAGTGCACTTTTTTCACACAAGCTAAACATAATTGGACTGAACTTATTGTAGTAAAAAGTATCTTAAAATATAGCAATACCAGTTTTTGTCACATTGTACAGATTTAAAATAATGTATTTATAATAATGTATTTAAATAATTGTTAAAAGTCTTTTTTTATTGTCATTAAAATTAATCCTGGGCTAAATCAGGACTAAACAAGAACTAGAACAGGACCAAACCAAGTCCACATCAGGACTTACACAGGAATCTAGAGGATGTTCAGTGTCTTGGATGTGTTTGGATGCTTTACGTCTCCATGAATCTGTGTCACAAGGGTGCACGGTGGCAGAGCGGCTAGAGCTTCTGCCTCTCAATAAGGAGATCGTGGGTTCGAAACCCGCACCATCCCAACATCGTGGTTTCGAATTCTGAACCACCCCAACATCACACGATCTCTCTGGGTGGAGTCTGCATGTCCTCCCCGTGTTACCGTGGGTTCTCTCCTGGTTCTCCGGCTCCTCCCACCGTCCAAAGACATGACTGTGTAGGTTAATTGAGAACTCTAAATTGTCCCTAGTGAATGAATGTGAGAGTGAATGGTTGTCTGTCCTTGTCTGTCTCTCTGTGTCAGCCCTGCGACGAGTTGGCCACTGTCCAGGGTGTACCCCGCCTAAGGCCCAAAGTCACTGGGATAGGCTCCAGTCACCCGCGACCCCTAACGGGAATAAGCGGTAGAAAATGAATGAATGAATGAATGAAATGAATGAATGAATGAATCTGTGTCACGTCACATTATCACGTAGAACATACTTGCGTCATGAACACATGCGGCTGCCTCACTGCATCACGGCCCCCAGGGGCCGCACTCACTGTTCTATGCACACTATCACGCACCAACTTCATTTATTGATGATTGAATATAACAACATGTAATTACATGGTAGTAAGTGTAAGAGGGCGGAGTTAAGTACATGTGTTGTCACATTCTATTACATGCTGTTACATGTTGTTACATGTTGTATATGTCTATTACATGCTGTTACATGACGTTACAAAGTATTCAGACTCTGAACACAATTCAGAGTTGATTGGACCATATATGTAACAAAATACATTTTACTCCAGGTTTTCTGTATTCTGTAACTTAAAACATTTCTGAGGTTTTCTTCCCCAAACTGTTACTGAGGTATTTACATTGTAAAGTGAAGATAAAATAAGGTGTTAGGTGTATTCCTTTGAAATCATAGCAGCCCACTGAGAGGCCATGTCTCTTTGAATCAAAGTGAAAAACATGTAACGTGTGAAAACAGCCCTGGTCCCCCACACGAGCCTAATGAGGCCACAAGTGTGTGCGGCTGATAGTCGACGCTCAAATGTTCTACATATTCAACATGTTCAAATGTTCAACATGTTCTACATGTTCAAATGTTCAAATGTTCAAATGTTCAACATGTTCAAATGTTCAAATGTTCAAATGTTCAAATGTTCAACATGTTCAAATGTTCAACATGTTCAAATGTTCAACATGTTCAAATGTTCTGCATGTTCAGCATGTTCAACATGTTCAACATGTTCTACATGTTCAAATGTTCAAATGTTCAACATGTTCTACATGTTCAACATGTTCAACATGTTCAACATGTTCTACATGTTCAAATGTTCAAGTGTTCAGTTGTTCAAATGTTCAAATGTTCAAATGTTCAAATGTTCAAATGTTCAAATGTTCAAATGTTCAACATGTTCAAATGTTCAAATGTTCAACATGTTCAAATGTTCAACATGTTCAAATGTTCAAATGTTCAACATGTTCAAATGTTCAAATGTTCAACATGTTCAAATGTTCAACATGTTCAAATGTTCAAATGTTCAACATGTTCAAATGTTCAAATGTTCAACATGTTCAAATGTTCAACATGTTCAAATGTTCAACATGTTCAAATGTTCAAATGTTCAAATGTTCAAATGTTCAAATGTTCAACATGTTCAAATGTTCAAATGTTCAAATGTTCTGTTCATGTTACATGTTCAACATGTTCAAATGTTCAAATGTTCAAATGTTCAAATGTTCAACATGTTCTACATGTTCAACATGTTCAACATGTTCAACATGTTCTACATGTTCAAATGTTCAAGTGTTCAGTTGTTCAAATGTTCAAATGTTCAAATGTTCAAATGTTCAAATGTTCAACATGTTCAAATGTTCAAATGTTCAACATGTTCAAATGTTCAACATGTTCAAATGTTCAAATGTTCAACATGTTCAAATGTTCAAATGTTCAACATGTTCAAATGTTCAACATGTTCAAATGTTCAACATGTTCAAATGTTCAACATGTTCAAATGTTCAAATGTTCAAATGTTCAAATGTTCAACATGTTCAAATGTTCAAATGTTCAACATGTTCAAATGTTCAAATGTTCAAATGTTCAAATGTTCAACATGTTCAAATGTTCAACATGTTCTACATGTTCTACATGTTCAAATGTTCAAATGTTCAAATGTTCAAATGTTCAAATGTTCAAATGTTCAAATGTTCAAATGTTCAAATGTTCAACATGTTCTACATGTTCTACATGTTCAACATGTTCTACATGTTCTACATGTTCTACATGTTCTACATGTTCAACATGTTCTACATGTTCTACATGTTCTACATGTTCAACATGTTCAAATGTTCAAATGTTCAACATGTTCTACATGTTCAAATGTTCAAGTGTTCAGTTGTTCAAATGTTCAACATGTTCTACATGTTCTACATGTTCTACATGTTCAACATGTTCTACATGTTCTACATGTTCTACATGTTCTACATGTTCAACATGTTCTACATGTTCTACATGTTCTACATGTTCAACATGTTCAAATGTTCAAATGTTCAACATGTTCTACATGTTCAAATGTTCAACATGTTCAAATGTTCAAATGTTCAACATGTTCTACATGTTCAAATGTTCAACATGTTCAAATGTTCAAATGTTCAACATGTTCTACATGTTCAAATGTTCAACATGTTCTACATGTTCTACATGTTCTACATGTTCAACATGTTCTACATGTTCTACATGTTCTACATGTTCAACATGTTCAAATGTTCAAATGTTCAACATGTTCTACATGTTCAACATGTTCAAATGTTCAAATGTTCAACATGTTCTACATGTTCTACATGTTCAACATGTTCTACATGTTCAAATGTTCAACATGTTCTACATGTTCTACATGTTCTACATGTTCTACATGTTCTACATGTTCAACATGTTCTACATGTTCAAATGTTCAACATGTTCTACATGTTCTACATGTTCAAATGTTCAACATGTTCCTGGTTCTAAGGGTCTGCTTTGACAAACACACAGTGTGTCTATTGCATGAACTGTAACACGCTCCACATGGACAGGACAATGTGCCGGTGTAAAGACCGAGCCAGAGGTGTCACCCAGGTCAGCTCTAATCACCACTGACCGACCCGGGTCAGACATACTACTGCTGCGGGCCAGGACAGACCGAGAGAGAGGGGGAGAGAGGGGGAGAGACCAAGAGAGAGAGAGGGAGAGACCGAGAGAGAGAGGGAGAGACCGAGAGAGAGGGGGAGAGACCGAGAGAGAGAGCGGGAGAGGCCGAGAGAGAGCGGGAGAGACCGAGAGAGAGCGGGAGAGACAGAGAGGGAGAGAGAGGGGGAGAGAGGGGGAGAGACCGAGAGAGAGGGGGAGAGACTGGGAGAGACCGAGAGAGACCAAGAGAGAGAGCGGGAGAGATCGAGAGAGAGCGGGAGAGACCGAGAAAGAGAGGGAGAGACCGAGAGAGAGAGGAAGAGACCGAGAGAGACAGGGAGAGAGCGGGAGAGAGAGGGAGAGACCGAGAGAGACCGAGAGAGAGCGGGAGAGACCGAGAGAGAAGGGGAGAGACCAAGAGAGAGCGGGAGAGAGCAGGAGAGGCCGAGAGAGAGACAGAGAGAGAGCGGGAGAGGCCGAGAGAGCGGGAGAGGCCGAGAGAGAGCGGGAGAGACCGGGAGAGACCGAGAGAGAGCGAGAGAGAGCGGGAGAGATCGAGAGAGAGCGGGAGAGAGCGGGAGAGGCCGAGAGAGAGCGGGAGAGACCGAGAGAGAGCGGGAGAAAGGGGGAGAGACCGAGAGAGAGCAGGAGAGACCGAGAGAGAGCGGGAGAGACCGAGAGAGAGCGGGAGAGGCCGAGAGAGAGCGGGAGAGGCCGAGAGACGGAGAGAGAGCTGGAGAGGCCGAGAGAGAGAGGGAGAGGCTGAGAGAGACCGAGAGAGAGCTGGAGAGACGGAGAGAGAGACAGAGAGAGAGCGGGAGAGACCAAGAGAGAGACAGAGAAAGAGCGGGAGAGACCGAGAGAGAGCGGGAGAGAGACCGAGAGAGAGCGGGAGAGAGACTGAGAGAGAGCGGGAGAGAGCGGGAGAGACCGAGAGAGAGCGGGAGAGGCCGAGAGAGAGCTGGAGAGGCCGAGAGAGAGAGGGAGAGGCTGAGAGAGACCGAGAGAGAGACCGAGAGAGAGCTGGAGAGACGGAGAGAGAGACAGAGAGAGAGCGGGAGAGACTGAGAGAGAGCGGGAGAGACCGAGAGAGACCGAGAGAGAGCGGGAGAGAGCGGGAGAGACCGAGAGAGAGCGGGAGAGGCCGAGAGAGAGTGGGAGAGGCCGAGAGAGAGAGAGAGAGGCTGAGAGAGACCGAGAGAGAGACCGAGAGAGAGCTGGAGAGACCGAGAGAGAGACAAAGAGAGAGCGGGAGAGGCTGAGAGAGAGCGGGAGAGACCGAGAGAGAGCGGGAGAGGCCGAGAGAGAGCGGGAGATGCCGAGAGAGAGCGGGAGAGGCCGAGAGACCGAGAGAGAGCTGGAGAGGCCAAGAGAGAGAGGGAGAGGCTGAGAGAGACCGAGAGAGAGACCGGGAGAGACGGAGAGAGAGACAGAGAGAGAGCGGGAGAGACCGAGAGAGAGCGGGAGAGAGACTGAGAGGGAGCGAGAGAGAGCTGGAGAGACAGAGAGAGAGACAGAGAGAGAGCGGGAGAGGCCGAGAGAGAGCGAGAGAGAGCGGGAGAGAGCCGATGAGGCCGAGAGAGAGCGGGAGAGACCGAGAGAGACCGAGAGAAAGAACGGGAGAGACCGAGAGAGAGCTGGAGAGTCCAAGAGAGAGCGGGAGAGGCCGAAAGAGAGCGGGAGAGACCGAGAGAGAGCGGGAGAGACAGAGAGAAAGCGGGAGAGACCGAGAGAGAGCGGGAGAGACCTAGAGAGAGTGGGAGAGATCGAGAGAGAGCGGGAAGAGACCGAGAGAGAGAGCGAGAGAGAGCGGGAGAGACCGAGAGAGAGCGAGAGAGAGCGGGAGAGTCCGAGAGAGAGCGGGAGAGACCGAGAGAGAGGGGGAGAGACCGAGAGTGAGGGGGAGAGGTCGAGAGAGAGCGGGAGAGACCGAGAGAGAGGGGGAGAGACCAAGAGAGAGGGGGAGAGACCGAGAGAGAGGGGGAGAGAGTGGAAGAGACCGAGAGAGAGGGGGAGAGACCGAGAGAGGGCAGGACAGACCGAGAGAGAGCGGGAGAGTCCGAGAGAGAGACCGAGAGAGAGCAGGAGAGGCCGAGAGAGAGCGGGAGAGATCGAGAGAGAGCGGGAGAGACCAAGAGAGACTGAGAGAGAGAGGGAGAGACCAAGAGAGAGCGAGAGAGACCAAGAGAGACTGAGAGAGAGCGGGAGAGACCAAGATAGAGAGCGGGAGAGACCGAGAGAGAGAGGGAGAGACCGAGAGAGAGAGGGAGAGACCGAGAGAGAGCGGGAGAGAGGGGGAGAGACCGAGAGAGAGCGGGAGAGTCCGAGAGAGAGCGAGAGAGTCTGAGAGAGAGAGAGAGAGACCGGGAGAGACCGAGAGAGACCGAGAGAGAGCGGGAGAGACCGGGAGAGACCAAGAGAGACCAAGAGAGACCAAGAGAGACTGAGAGAGAGCGGGAGAGACCAAGAGAAAGAGCGGGAGAGATCGAGAGAGAGTGGGAGAGACCGAGAAAGAGAGGGAGAGACCGAGAGAGAGAGGAAGAGACCGAGAGAGACAGGGAGAGAGCGGGAGAGACCGAGAGAGAGCGGGAGAGACCGAGAAAGAGAGGGAGAGAGCAGGAGAGACCGAGAGAGAGCGGGAGAGACCGAGAGAGAGTGGGAGAGACCGAGAGAGAGTGGGAGAGACCGAGAAAGAGAGGGAGAGATCGAGAGAGAGCGGGAGAGACCGAGAAAGAGAGGGAGAGAGCGGGAGAGACCGGGAGAGAGCGGGAGAGACCGAGAGAGAGTGGGAGAGACCGAGAAAGAGAGGGAGAGAGCGGGAGAGACCGGGAGAGAGCGGGAGAGACCGAGAGAGAGCGGGAGAGATCGAGAGAGAGCGGGAGAGACCGAGAAAGAGAGGGAGAGAGCGGGAGAGACCGGGAGAGAGCGGGAGAGACCGGGAGAGAGCGGGAGAGACCGAGAGAGAGCGGGAGAGACCGAGAGAGAGTGGGAGAGACCGAGAGAGAGAGGGAGAGACCGAGAAAGAGAGGGAGAGAGCGGGAGAGACCGGGAGAGAGCGGGAGAGACCGAGAGAGAGCGGGAGACATCGAGAGAGAGCGGGAGAGACCGAGAAAGAGAGGGAGAGAGCGGGAGAGACCGGGAGAGAGCGGGAGAGACCGGGAGAGAGCGGGAGAGACCGAGAGAGAGTGGGAGAGACCGAGAAAGAGAGGGAGAGAGCGGGAGAGACCGGGAGAGAGCGGGAGAGACCGAGAGAGAGCGGGAGAGATCGAGAGAGAGCGGGAGAGACCGAGAAAGAGAGGGAGAGAGCGGGAGAGACCGGGAGAGAGCGGGAGAGACCGAGAGAGAGTGGGAGAGACCGAGAAAGAGAGGGAGAGAGCGGGAGAGACCGGGAGAGAGCGGGAGAGACCGAGAGAGAGCGGGAGAGATCGAGAGAGAGAGCGGGAGAGACCGAGAGAGAGAGAGAGGGAGAGAGCGGGAGAAAGAGGGAGAGACCAGTGAAACCCTAAAAAGAGCCTCTATGCACCAGACCAGTATCTGAGTCGTTTAACCCTCTGATCAAGGGTTAAACGACAGACTAAAGCAGGACTGAAACCTATTTGTGTAACACTTTATAATAACCACACTTTTAATCTGGAATAAAGGACAAAGACTTTACTGAAAATGAACAGAGTTTGTGCAGGCGAGACACTGAAGAAGAATGCAAGAAAACTTACATTTAGAGATGACTCTAAGTTACTCTTTCTCTGAGTGGACTCTCTACAGATCTGACCTGTAACTTGGCCAAACACTTGCTTGTTTCCATGGAGATAGATAGATAATGTCATATTGTGGAACATTTCAGGCTAAGCGATCTCCAAGTGACATAACGCACCTTTAAACCGGCTCAGACTGTAGGGCGACTAAACCCAGACCAGACCAGGACTGAGGTCACATTCACAAACACAAACACAAACAGGACCAAACCAGAACTAAAGTTGGAACTAATCCTGGACTAGACCTGGACTAAACACGGACTAGAACAAGACCAGACCAAGTCCACACCAGGACTAAACCAAGTCCACACCAGGACTAAACCAAGTCCACACCAGGACTAAATTGGGCTAAACTTAGCACCAAATGACGTCTAGTGAGAACTATAGGATGCACATGAATTGCAATCAAAATGTAATTTGATTTGGCGCAGATGCAATTGACTGAGTAATAAAAGATCTCAAACAACAAAATATTCTAGTTTGTTTGGGAAAAAAATGTTTTACCTTTACTTTACAACCGGTGGTATGGCTTCTTGCATTAGTTTGGCACGTGTTAATGTCATGAACCAGTTCAAAAGGTCCCTGTCAACTCAATCCTGACTTTAAAACAATTTACAGTCACAGTCACAGTTAGATTCACCACGACTGAATCCAGATCTGAAACGGTCTGAGCGCACAAACCAGGCCTGGTCTGGATAAAGATGATAAAATGATCATCTGTGCACCTGATAAAAAGCAGTGCAGGTTCTATAGCTGCACCATTAATTGAAATCAAATTGAAATTGCAATTTGAATGGACTTTGAACAGAATCCTTTCATTAAAATATAAATCGCAAATCTAATCGCAATTCAATATTTTTCTCAAATCGTGCAGCTCACACTAGAGCTGAACATTTTTGGGGCAAACTATTTATAAGAATTGCGATGACATGTTTTTACTAACGGCGTTCGGTTTTACAAAGTTATTTGGTCCTAAACTGAGATCGCTCTAGTCCTGGGCTCGGTCTGGTCCTGTTCTAGTCCTCGTTTAGTCCTGATCTATTTTGCTGTTTGTGGAAGAAATGACCTGGCAGCCTGTGCTGACAGGACTCACTCAAATCAGCATCAAAACGACTGACTGTTGCGGCCCTCGTCCACACGTCAGATCCAGAGGGACCACAATGCTCTGCTCCAGGACACTCAAATGTAAGGCTGACGTAAAGCAGCAGTTTGTCTCCGTCCACCGATGAGCAGACATAATGCACCAGGGCCGGTGACGCTGGCAGGAACTGAGCTACTTTGGTGAAATGGTCATGTCGTGATTGACTGTTTGTCTCTTTAAAGCAGCTGTCTGTTCAAACACACTTTTCTCCTGATGTTTAGCCTCTGAAGCCTCTGAGCAGATGACTTTATTTACCTCTTAAAGGCCAGAGCTGCACAATTCAACCAAATCCACACAAAATCACAAATTTTAATGGATGCAATTAGCAAATCACAAAGACTGCAAATCATTTCTTCCACAAAAAACAAAATGTTCTGCTTAGATTTGAACAAAAACTGCTCACACTGTAGTTTGGATTTGTACAAACGTGTGACAGAATGCATTCAAAAGCAACAAAAACGTGCTTTCAACTGCGACTCAATGCACCAAAACGTGACTGAAAGTGACAAAAACGCGAAGAAAAACGACAAAGATGTGGCGAAAAAGTGACAAAGACGAGTTTATACATGACAAACACAACTTAAAATGACAAAAACGCAACTCAAAATGTCAAAGACGCAACTAAAAGTGACAAAGACGCTTTAAATATGACAAACACAACTGTCTGAACGTGACAAAAACGCAAAAGTGACAAAGACGTGACTAAAAGCAACAAAGGCGCTTTAAACACATTGGAACGTGACAAAAACGTGACTAACAGTGACAAAATGATGAACTTATTATTATTATGGTTTATGAACACAATCCTATTATTAAAACATAAATCACAATGGCACTGGTCAGAGAAATCACAATGAGATATCTTTCCTAAATTCTGCAGCTCTGTTAAAGACAACAGAGAAATACCAAGTGAAAATGAATCAGGATCAAATCAAAATCATGATCTGGCCCCAAGAAAATGGTGGTAATAACTGATAAACCTGCTTCAACTGTAGGGCCACTAACCCTTGCACATTCACATCTAAACTGCAACTAAAGCTGAAACTAAACCTGGACTAGATCAGACTGAACAACAGACTGAAACGTCTCAATTTGGACCAAATAACGACAAATGTGAACCACGACGGCACAAAATATCACAATCGAACAAAAATCGCATTTTAAATCAGCTCAATTCACGTCTCAGAGGTTATTTTAGCGTAAAAGAAGGTCTAATACAAACTAGAGCCAGGCGCTACTGACAAAAATGATTGTCTCAATATTTTATGAAAGTATCTAGATAACAATCCAACAGATTATGTGCTACATGTCTTTAAACGTATTAGCTGAGGTTTAATTGTCAGTCAAATGGGAAATTTCATTCAAATGAATCACGAAGTGCAATAATATCACCTTTTACCTTGAATTTTAACCTTTAATTGAAAGTTTACAACATAACTTTTTTTCATTTTTGCTTTTAATCTGCTCTTTTTATAACATTTTTTACGATAATCTTCAAAACAACATTCATGATAATATCGAACATTCCATGTATTGTCCACTCCTAATGCAAACAGCAAACTATCCTTTCTATTTAAGGGGAAAATGTAAGTGTTCAAACCTTGCATGTGATTCTGGCATTAGTTCTGTGGTTCATTTAGTCTTTTTCTGACATGTTAAACCTCACAATCTGCACTGAATCCTGACTTTACAACAAATTGCACATCTAATCGCAATACTTAGTCAGAAACATCGCAATTAGATGATTTATTCCCCAAACCGTGCAGCCCTGGAGCGAACACAGCCTTAAATCAAGTTAAAACCGAGACTGAACCCGGATCTGAAACGGTCTGAATGCGCAAACCGGGACTGGAAGAAGACCTTTGGGACTGCTGCTTATCTTTGTTCTTTTAAATCAAAAATCCAAAGCGGTGCAGAGGCTGACACTGGAGCAGAGCAACCCCTACGCTCCGCTCACGGTTCCGACAACCTACAAAAGCAGATGCGGGTTGTTTTGGATCCAGCAGCAGACACAGACCACTTGTTACCAGACTCCAGCACCGTGCCTCGGTCTTTCTGTAGCCTCTAATCTGCACAAACGCCTCATTTAGACCTGTGCCGTGCTCGAGGCAAAACGAGGACAAAGTTACCAAGACGCAAACAACCGAAAAATGCACGTACTTATCAGCAGCAGGAGCCAGAGCTGCGCGCACACGTCTCCATGCGGCCAATCCGACATTAAAACTCCCATATTCCCACGGAATCTTGTCTCATCGAAACAACATCCTTCCAAAAAAAGAGAAAAAAAAGCTCAAAAGAATCGCTCCACAAGACGCCGGGAACGCACGCACAACTCCGGCACACGTACGTCCAGCGCTCCTTCCCGTCCTCCTTCCACTCGATTCCCCCGCGCTTCGCCTCTCCGTTTGCGCCGGTGGACGAGGGGAAAGCTCCGTGTGGCTCCGCCGTGTGCGCGCGCCGGGGTGGGCCGTGTGTGTCCCGTGAAGCCGCTACAGACAAAGGGTGAAACGCCGCCCCGTCGCGCCACACCTCGCCCGCTTCTCTCTCATCGACAGACAAGCTGCATTTCAGCTCGAGCCGCCGCCGCCGCTGTGCCTGCGCCCGTGCCCATTCATTCGTCGTCTCCCCCCGTGCGTGCGTGCGTGCGTGCGTGCGTGGACGTGTAGGAGCAGAGCCGTGCGCGCGTGTGTGTGCGTAAAAGGGTCTGCGAGAGAGAGAGAGAGAGAAAGAGGGAGGGAGGTGCTGTGCTGCTTGAATGCCTATGGGCTAGAGAGAGAGAGAGAGAGAGAGAGAGGCAGAGGGAGAGAGAGAGAGGCAGAGGGAGAGAGAGAGAGGTAGAGAGAGAGAGAGAGAGGCAGAGGGAGAGAGAGAGAGGCAGAGGGAGAGAGAGAGAGGTAGAGAGAGAGAGAGAGGCAGAGGGAGAGAGAGAGAGGTAGAGAGAGAGAGAGAGGCAGAGAAAGCGGGAGAGAGAGATTAGGTAAAGATTATTGATGAATTAGCCTTGTGCCTCCAGCCCCCGTCTCCTCCTCCTCCAGTGCCCGGCCTCTGGAGAGTGGCTTTGGGGAGAGAGAGGAGCCCAGGCAGGGGGAGGGGGAGAGGAGAATCCCCCAGAATGCAGTTTTTGTGTGCGTCTGAGTGTGTCATGGCTCAAGTGCAGAGCCAGAGCAACGTTTCTCAGAACTGCTCAATCACGGTGTTGTTAAAACTTGGCCACGTCTTAAGTCTTTTTTCTCTTCTCCACAAATAACAGTTTTTGTCTGGGACAGATAAGTGGAGTGGGAAACTGAAATTGGAATGCAGATTAGCCGTGGTGCACATAACAAGTCTGTGCAACTACAAAAGCCACAGCAGACACCAGGGCCTGCTCTTATTATCATTCCTGCTGCGGTTGGTGCAGAGAACATCAAAAGGTCAAGTCTAAGGTTGTCACAGAACATTGAAATGATTATTACTCATTATTACATGAGAATTATCGTGTAATTAAGAGATGATTATTTTGTGGCTTGTGCCCAGCGAGGCTCTTGGCTTCGCGGGGCCCGAGCGGCTTTACACCACAGTGTCCACGATCTCTCCATCCACCACGGAGCACATGTCACTCAAATTAGGGCGGAGCTTCTGATGTTCTTTCAAAATAAGTAAAAACATAAATAACGTGCATCAAATCCAGGACGTCAGGAGAAGGACTCATGACGGTCGAGGATGAGTGTATCGTTGTTGAACATGTGTTTCACAGACGTCTCAGAGCGTGCAGCTCCACACGGCAGGCCCTGAAGCCCAGAGGAAGCTCACGTTACAGAGATTCTACTGCACAGCACCCAGAGGCTCCAGCTCCAGGGAGAAGAGCTTCACCTGGGATTTACACCTGCAGCTGCAGCGACACGTAACGGCAAGAACAACATGAGGATCTCACGTGTTTAGAAGTGTCACTCTGCACTGCAGTCTGTGTATCTACTCACTATTTAACTCCAGACAGCTTTATCTGCTCACACCAACCACACAGACACACAGACCAGATGAAGAAGGCTGAGAAGAGAAAACTCTTTTGATGGAGGTGGCTGCCGTGCTGGCGTTAATGAGGGTGTAACAGGACGCTTTGGTTTCAGTCTCTGTCTTGTGGGACACACAAACCACACCCTCCTCACAGTCAGTGTGCACCTGCCGGCAGCGACATGAGCCTGACCAGCTCTCTGGAGAAATGAGACTAAAGTTAAAGTTAAGCGTGTCCTCAGATTTACCTGTGCTTAAGCACACAGTAAACGTGAGGTTTGAGTCCCTTGTCCTTCTGTGTGAGTGTGCACTGCACCGACACACAAGCGTGTGCTTTTTGAGGGAAACTCAGCGGTCACATGTGCCTGTCCTGTCAGAGCCCTGAGCAGGACAGGGCGTGGTCTCTGTACAGTGCACTGATAAAGTCATGGACTGCAATGCATTTTAAACCAGAGCTTTGAATGTCGTGTTTGTGCATCACTGAGTGCCCCACGGTTTAATACAAGTCAATCATTTATTGTCTGTTCCACTGTGTGATGTCATCAAGTAGTCGTTTTTAAAGTTAACAGCTCTTTTTTATCTTTGCTTTACTCCACAATACATTACAAGAATGTTTTGTTCTGGTCTTATGTTTCGGTGTGACTTTTGTTCAGGTCTGATGTCATAGAGAGTCTCCTGTATTTTCTGGTGCACGAGAAGTGAAACAATAGCTTCCAGGGCTGAAATGAAAAAATAAATTGAAACAGTTCTAGTGAAGGTGTGTGGAGTTTTAAAACACAGTAAAGCACTTCCTAATTAACCACTTAATGACATCACAAGGTGGAACAGTGTGAGAAAAGAACCTACACAGCCTAAATATGCAGGATGTAAGTTAAACATGTGAATGATACAAAACACAACTGTCTGGATGTTTGTGAAGATAAAAAAGATGTGCATAAGATATGCCCTTGAACCACGTTAAACAGTGTATTTTAATTGACTCCAACATGATTGAGTTTTCCTCTACATTGAGAGCTCAATGTACATCTCAGCTGCATTTCTCTAGCAACAGCTGTTTCCTGTTTATTGACGCATGAGACTCGTGTCAAGACCCAAAACATGATATTACCAGGTCATAAAGCATCTAACATTATCTAAAGCCAGTGCAGCACATAAAGAGGGTAAAGCACAGCGTAGAGTCTTTGCAGAGAAGGAAATAAATGCAGGAAAAGCTGAGGACAAACAGGAAGTAGTTTCCTGTTTTCTCTAGCTTTAGCCGCATCTCACAGACACAAACTTAGAATTACTAAATGTCTTTTTGGGAATTGCAGAGATTGGCTTAGTCAATATTGTGTAAAATGTAAAATAATGATCTAAATGTGTGACAAATCATCAGCAAATACCAGAAAACAGTTATATTCCCAGTGAGTCGTACATAACACTAGAAAAAAAATCATTTAGGGCATCCACAATCAGTCCCTCGTCTTATCCTGTGTTTCTGTGTTTTCCTCTTGTGGGAGATAAAGACAGTGACCTTAATCTCAAACCCAACGCCGCAGCCCGGTGTGAGCCTCTGTGTGCCGCACTCTAATCAACCAGATGCACTTATTTCAAGATGTTCTATTATCACTGGGTTACGTCACAACATTCCAGAGAACATGGAGTACAGAGGAGGCTCACAAGTCAATGTGGCAACAGCAGAAACACAGGTTGGATTTTTGGGAGTTCACCAACGCTTGAGAATCCATCTTGAGATTCTTGAGAATGGATTCTTGAGAATCCGATTGGACCCCCAGAGGAGCAGGACCAATCACAGGGCAGCATTATGGTTTGGGCAGAAGGCAAACATGTTTTTCAGCCTATTTTAGGAAAAATATGGACTATTTTGTTTTTCTAAAACGTGCACAGGGCAGTGCTTTGTGCATTTGTGGAGGGAAAGATGACTGTGCTTTTTTCTCCTCTAGATTTAACACAATTTGGATTTTACTGATTCTTCTGCCGCCCATCAGTGTGAAGACTTTTTTTGGGACGTCCTGATGTCTTTCAGAGGGACTCTCCAGACTGCTGCGTGTGCAGAGCTCACTGTCTCACATGACACTCTGAGCAGGTTAACAAAGTGCTGCCTTCCCACAGTAACAGGCACATTTGGTTCTACTTTGCATTTCTTTTATGATTTAAAGTTCTCTCAACTGACAACAACAATGGCTTTGTGATTGATTTGTACATTTGTGTCAACAGAGGTTCAACTATTATGTAGAAAAAACTATAAAGAAGAGTGGAAAGAGTGAGGAAATGTATATTTATAAATCAAATACTCTGTAATTGCTGTTGAACTATATATTGGGCTTGATATGTACATACAGTCCAGAGCAAAAGACCAGTTGAATCAATGGCAAAAGTCACATTTTGGACCTTAACAAGGCTCCAACTACAGCCACAACGTGCAACAAAAAAACTTGCTTGATGCAGATGTTTCCAGGAGGTGAGTGGGAACATTTCTCCATCTACTGTCTGGACTGTGCTCCATTTGTGTAAATGTCCCTTGCCGTCCGTCCCCAGAGGGTCTCAGGTGGACTTAGATCAGGGGAACACACAAGACGGTCCTAAAGAGGGATGTTCTTCTCCTGAAGAAGTCCTTTGTCCTGGGGCTTTGTGAACTGTAGAGTTGTCCTGATGAAAAACCCAGTGGTTCTACAGACGAGGCTCTCAGTCATGAGGGATGCTCTCTGCAACATCTGCACAGAGCCAGGGGCCCCTGCACCACCTGGAGCTCCATTGTTCCACTGAAGGATAAAGCACCAGATCATTATGGCGCCCCCTCCCTGTGGTGCGTAGAAAACATCTCAGGTGGTGTTATTTCTTTGGTTCTTCCACTTGATTTTTTTGTTCCTTGACCCTCAGGGTCTTCCAAGACATTCCCCCTGACTGTTACTGTCCCTCTGAGGCGATGGAGAGAGGCCCTGCTCCTGCAGCTCAACAGCCCCATCAGAACATCATGACAGGCGAACACCTGACAGAAAATGACACGGAATTTTTGTACAGATTTGGCCTTAAAGGTATGTGGTCCTAAACTTTTGATCAGCTGCAGAACAGACTATTTCAGTTTAATTGTTGTTTTAAATAAAACGTTTACTCAATATTACTCAAACTGTCTCTCTCCCATTTCCTGTTGCTTATCGAAGCTCTACTTTTACTAAAATCCAACCATGAAAAATGTGACTTTTGCCATTCATTCAACTGGTCTTAAATGACCAGCGTGTGAGTGTGTGTGTGTGTGTGTGTGTGTGTATGTGTGTGTGTGTGTGCACACACATACACACACACACACACACACACACACACACACACACACACACACACACACACACACACTCACACACACACACACACACACACACACACACACACACACACACACACACACACACACACACACACACACACACACACACACACACACACACACACACACACACACACACACACACACACACACACACACAGTATATATTGTGCCAAAGCTAAAGTAAATGTTAAATGGTCACATTCTTATATACCATTAAAGTTAAAGAGCTGTTTATGTTTCAAATCTGATACAAAGCAGAGCAGCTGTAATTTATGATGTCCATGAAGTCAGTGTTTGTAGTTAATTATTGAATTATATTGATTTATACATTTGTGGAAGTGATGCTCAGGAAGTAGCATTACTTTGGGTTTAGACAGTTACAACAAATATGTTTCATGTCAAAATACAAAATTTACTCAAGGCTCATTTACACTGACCATGGGGCTGTACCTGATCTTTACTTATTAAATGTGAAAAACAGAACTACTCCATGTATCTGCTCTTTTGCATGTAATAAAGTAAACTCAGTTTTGTTGCAGTACAGATAAATTGTAGAAGTATCTATTCTGTATCGCTGCATCTATTTATGGAGCGTTTTATTCTACAGGAAGCAAGTAGTGTGCCGTTAGCATGCTAATGTTTGTCAGCATTACTGCAAAACTGGTGAAAAGTGCTTCTAAACACATGGAGGTGAATATTTAGGAGCTGGGACTGCATGAAGGATACATGTGACTGATGTCAAGACTTGAACATGAATTAGTTCTGTTTTTCACGTTTCAAAACAGTACAAATCAAGTACAGGGCCTTTAATAAAACAAAGTTTTTATCAGTGCATTTCTGTCAGAAGGAGGAGTGTGGTGATAGTTGCATCAGCACAGGGCGATATCGATACTTTTGCACCGCTCTAGTGTGAAGGGTCAAAGAGATCAATTCAACAAAGTCTGTGCAGCAAATAAATCCAATCCCTCACATCCAGACGAACTCAGAGGTTATAGCCTGCTCTTGGATCTTCTTTTGTTTTTGCCGTGCTGCTGTCCCTGTGTCGTAATCAGTTAATGTTATGGGCCCTGAGAGCGGCGCAGGGGCCCCTAACGGCATCACACACAGATGGAGCGTGGCTGTAACCTGATCACGTCGCTGTTAGACCTCGGGCCAATTCAATTCATCCTGCTCCTGCGGTGTCCTCATCTCCACAAACATCTGCTGCGTGGAGAGCCTTCTCCGGGGCCCGCGCTCGGACAATAAATAGTCAGCGAGCTCAGAATTAGGCCCCTTAAGATGGTCGGATTGGACCAGAGATGCTACAGTTGAACAAGTTAAGTCCCGTGCATTTGCAGAGCAGCGTTCATGCACACAGGCCACTCAGACGTGTCTGTCTCTGCCCATTGCTCAGACTCTCACTCTTATCTGGACCTCAAATCCAGTGTTCCTTCACAAACAAATGAAGGGTGAAGCCACTTTCATTTCATTGTGTCTGGTCTCCTCACAGTCACAGTAAAAGAGGGAGTTCAGTGGTCACTAGACGCTTACAAGAAGCACAACATCAGAAATCTACACTTAAAAGTCAGTCACGCTTTAGCTCAGACGAAAATGTAATGCTAATCAATATTTATCAATTAATTTAAAGTCTATATGACAGGTTAGACGTGACATGATTTTATGTAAGATTTGATTAAACATTCTGCGTGTTGCTCCCAGTTTGACCGTTTTCATGACGTTTATGATGTCACTTCCTGGTTGGACATGAGAGGTAAATATGACATAGTTAATGGAGGTAATAGAGGGAATTCTACAACCATGCAACTGTAGCACTTATGGTCAGATAAATGAACTTGAGAGAGGTTTTTATTTTCTTCCATTTATTGCCGTATGCACTGCAATACAAGAGACACAACTATGACCACGCCATTCACGTCAGAGCACACTTTATAATTAGGACCCCCAATGCCCCCCGAGTTGCCTTTTCCTGCCTGCGTAGGTCCCCTGTGTATCTCCTGCCTAAAACATTCTTGTGCACAGTAAAACAAACAAAAAAATACCATATTCTTTAACTGTAGTTACGTGATAATAAGAAGAAAATACCGTGCCTGTCCACTATTGGTCCTACACAACCATGTTGAAAACAAGGGTCAAAGTCCATATAAATAACACTGCGGTTTTATTGGACAAATAATAACACCTGATAACGCCTTTATTTTTTTGAATGCCCGTTCAAACTATCAGAAAAATGTGTCAGTTGAGCGCAAACTGTCTACATCGCTGTTTGATGACATCACAGAGGGGTTCCATTTTAGAACTCAGCACTACTCCCTACTTTATTTTTGAAATTTTCTTCACAAACTGCAACTTCACAAATGTAAAACTATGATAAATATTTACCACAGGTGCCATTTCATCAAACTAAGGCAGAATTAGAGAAACATGACGACCTGTCAAATAGACTTGAATGTATTTGTTCATTTGGTCAGAACAGTACACATAATGAACATAATGAACACAATGAATCATCCACGGGCTGTCTCATCCGTTGTCCTGCATTCACTCTCTCAAACACACTCTCATTCACCTACTGTACATGTTTTCAGCTTGAGGGGAAACCGGAGCCCCCGGAGGCGACCTACACAGACACATGGAGAACATGCAAACTCCACACAGAGGGCCCCGAGCCGCCTGGGACCTTCTGGCTGTGAACCCCGAGTGCTAACTGCTGTGCAACTTATTACTTATTATTTTTATTATCACCAAAAGGTTTACACACTCAACAATGATTCTAAATGAGACTTTGACTTCACCTAAATGTGATCGATGGGTCACATTCTCTGGAGAATTTATTACTTGCAGTTTTTGCGTGCTAATGCTAACAGTTATAGGGAAAATATATGAGACAGACGCTGGAGTCCTTCAAATCTGACCAGACTAGCCACATTGCTAAAGACTGATAGCATGAGCATGGAACGTATTCATATGTCTGTGTGTTTTATTATCGATCAAAATTGGTATTGAGTTTTTTTCAAAAAATCAAAATCAAGTTAAAGTTGTTTTTTTTCTGCAGCACTGACCTACTTTTTTCATACACTGCATCAGTGATTCAAGGCTGGCGTCATCCCCTGGAGTGACAGACACATAGATTTGTGTGTCATCTGCATAAAGATGTGAGATGTTACACTTCTGGTTTGGTTAACAGTGGAATATGGAGACTAAATAAGACACGATCATGGATTGAATCAAGAGGAACTGCACTCACCTTTGGGATCAATAAAGGATCTGTCTAGTCATAGTACTATTGTGTATGAAGATCAGATGTTAATTGTTATTGATATGTCTGCCTTGTGTCAGCGTCACAGGTACTTCATATTTTGTTGTCTTTCTGAATAGAGCTGTGTTGTTGTGGAGCTTTTCCTCTCACTCTGATATCAAATCAAGTGAGACACTTTCCAAATCACTTGACTCAAAGCGTTTATCCATATTCACCTCACAACTTTGAGTAGAGATGTGTTTTTCATCCTTTATTGAGTCATGGCACACTATTTGGTTGAAAAGATTCTGCAGCACAAAACCTAAGAATCAATCAAATTTCCACTGTTATATACAATGGAGAAAATCTAGTTCATGCCACTAAACCTGGCACCTGTGGCTGTTTTGCTTTCTTTTTTTTTGATAAGAAGCTGGCTCAGGACAATACAATACAATACGGCAACTACATCCATGTGTGAATCTGTTTTTCAAGGCACACTGGTGTTCCTGGCACGCTGGTGTAGAGCAGGAAATTCTGATCTTTTCTGGCCGGGACCTGCAAAATAACCATGCAACCGACTCAGTGAAATGAAAAATAATTTAAAGTGTCAAAGCATGTTAAATCAAGGTTAACATTGGTTATTTTAATAGTTTATTGTCTTATTAGACCCCATTTAACTAAAATATACTATATTTAATTTTAAAAAATAGAGCAAATACAGGGTCATTTTAGATCTTGAAATCACCTCGCGACCCCCGGGGGGTCCCGACCCCCACTTTGGTGTAGAGCAAACAGATCAGATCAGAGCTGACCCACTGATGGCCGTGGGTCAGCTCTGATCTGTTTGAACACCACATACCATTGAACTTACAGTGACATTTGAAGGAGACATATTCTCTGTTTTTACCCACACTAGAGCGTGGACTCACACCACAGTCTCACTCATGCATGTTTGAGTAATCCTTTAATACTGTACTTCTGTACAGCAGCTGATGTTATCCCTGAATCTTCTCATCCAGGGCCAGGAGTCTACACAGGGACTCCAAGACTTCCCTCACCCCAGACACTTCCTCCAGCTCATCTGGGGGGATCCCAAGGTGTTCCTAGGCCAGCCGAGAGACACAAGACAAGGTCCAGTGTGTCCTGGATCTTCTCCAGGGCCGTCTCAACATGGGACATGCCAGGAACAACTCCCGAGGGAGGCGTCCAGGAGCCGGAACAAATGCCCGAGCCACCTCAGCTGAGGGGAGCGCCCAGCCACCCTGCGGAGGAAACTTGTTTTGACCGCTTGATCTTGTCCTTTTGCTCATTACCCAGAGCTCATGACCACAAGTGAGTGACTCAGCTCTTTCTTTACCACAGGTGGATCGCTGCACCAATCCACCTGTCAATCTCACGCTCCATCCTTCCCTCACTCGTGAACAAGACCCTGAGATACTTGAACTCCTCCACTTGAGACAAGGACTCTCCACCCAAGAGGGCAAGCCACCTTTTTCCCGTCGAGAACCATGGCCTTGGATTCGGAGAAGCTGATCCTCATCCCATTCACACTCGGCTGCATGTTACAGATCCTGGTTTGATGGAACCATAAGGACAACATCATCTGCAAACAGGCAGCAGCTAGAAATTCTGTCCACAAAAATAATTAACTGAACCAGTGACAAAGGACAGCCCTGGTGCAGTCCAACATGCACCGGGAACAGGCAAGACAGGTCCTGCTGAGTCATAAAGGGACCGACAGCACAAGGGACACAGCCGAATGCCTTCTCCAGATCCACAAAGCACATGTGGACTGGTTGGGGAAACTCCCATGAATCCTCGAGCACCTGTTGGAGAGTATAGAACGGGACAAAAAAAATCTGAGATTCGACTATCTGTCGGGTTCCCCTCTCCAGCACCCTGGAGCAGACCTTACTGGAGAGGCTGAGTATGATTCCCCTGTGACTGGAACACACCTTCTTGAACTGAGGAACCACCACCCAGGTCGGCCAGTCCAGAGGTACATGGGTTCCAGTGCGTGGAGGTGAGACTGACTATATCTAGCTGTTAACACTCAACCTCCAGCACAAGCTCAGGCTTCTTCCTCCCAGCGGAGTGACAGTCCATGTCCCTAGAGCCAGTTTCTGTGTCCGGAAATCGGGTGGTTGAGGCCCCTGCCTTCGACTGCCGCCCCGGGGATCCTCCAGCAGTGGTGGGTCCACGGGAGTGGAACTGTCCATAAGGGACCTCTGAACCACTTTTGGTTTGACCCGTCACCTGGGACCGGTTTGCCATGGGTGACCCCACCAGGAGCATGAAGCCCCTGACAACAGAGCTCCCAGGATCATTCAGGTGCTCAACCCCCTCCACCACGACAAGGTGGTGGTTCAAGGAGGGTTTGTTAAGCAAACATTACAAATGATTTCCTAATTAATCAAATCTAATTTGTACCTGAATTATACTTTCTAATCATAAAGCCAATCTCAGCAATTCACAAAAAGACGTTTACTAATTACAAGTTTGTGTCTGTGAGACGTGGCTAAAGCTAAAGTAAACTGGAAACTACTTCATTTTTGTCCTCAGCTTTTTCTGCATTTACTTTCCTTGTCTGCAAAGACTCTACGCCCCGTGTTGACCTCTCTGTGTGTTAGATGTTAGATGGATGTTATGACATAGAACTTATCCTTTTGAACACGCCGTGCACAGGATGTATCTCATCCTGTTTAGACTACTGTATGCACTTTTTTAGCCAGAAACTGTAAGTGTAACTGTAAGCACTTTCACACTTACAGTTGATCAAAAACTTTGTAGAAAATGAGAGCACATACTGTACATACAATTTTAACATCTTTGCACTAGCTTACAGTTCATTTTAGAACTGATTTTAAATATGTATTGTTTTGAAGCTTTGAATGGACTGGCCCGTCACTACATCTCCGAGTGTTTTAAGTCACGACTTACGACCCACTTTTGTTCTCTGGCTTTGAACACCGTATGAGTTGTGTGTTCCTCTATGTTTTATATTTATTTTACTTATTTATTGCTATTTTTTGGTTTATGATTTTTCTTAGATTTGATTTGATTGATTCCATTTTTTTGAAATAAAATGTGCTCAACTGAAACAATAAATGAACCCATTTCAGAGTATTTTCTAATCAAAAGGACATGAAGCGGTCTGTCCTCGCGGTGACAGAGGTGAGAGTGCTCAGAACCAGGGCGGAAAAGGCGGACTTTTACACCGCCGCAGGAGAGGAGCTGCTGGTTGTACGTGATCAGAAGATGAGCTGATAATATAAGAACAAAGGAAGAAAAGTGTCCCACACAAAGCGATTGACTGTAGAGTGTAAAAATTCCGGCCCAGTGGAAAGAGGGCTTTTGTGGTGGACCCCGGGGCAGCTCTGTAGTGGCAGCACAGAGCCAGTGAATGAATAATACAATGTTCAGTGCTCCAGTTGTAACGAGAGGTTTGGAGTGGAGCCCCTCACATTGACACGGAGTCCTGTCATTGACATATGGCACTCCAGCCCAGCGGCACTTTTATTGAATATGTAACGTGATGCGTGTGAAGAGGGCTGTCACGTCTGAAGAGGCTCTGTTTGTTGCTCTAGTCTCGGTTTTACTGCCTCTGCACGTGGAGCATTTCAGTTGCTCATTTGCATTTCAGTGGGATGTGCGTGTTTATAGACATATCAATATTAAAATCACAGTATAATCCAGAGCTACAATGCGCTGGCGCCAAAATAAACCTGGACATTTGGTTAGCAGTTGGGGACAGCAGTTTAAATCCATCTCCAATCAGTGCATAGATGCAGTCGGCAACGTAGAGGTCTAATGTTGAGGGAAACTCTGTTGATTCAGTGGGAAACTCTTCTAATACATTCCCTGGCAAATAGTATAAAATTAACTGATCACTAAACTAATTACTAAAGTGAACCGATTTAGAGAACAGGACGAAACCAGGAGTCGTGCTGTTCACATTTTGAAAGTATAATGAGAAAGCACCATTCAGTCACCCTTTCGTCCTTTATCTTTTGACGTAAAGAGAAAAAAACAGAGCTGTTTCCTACACCAGATTTTTGCATGTAATAAAGTCCAATGTGTTGCCCCAGCACAGATATATTGTAAAAGCATCCAATCAGGAAGTGCGGCGTTGGAATGCTGGTGTTTGTTAGCTTGCACTGGGATGGTCTGTTACGCTCTGGGATCAGAAATTTGTGAAAAGTGCTTCTAAACTTGAATATTTAGGATGCTGGGACTGCATTATGAGAGTGACAGTAACATGTGACTCATAGAAAGACTTTAACAAGAACTATTCAGGTTTTGTTTTTCAAGTTTCAAAACAGTTAAAAATCAGATACAAACCCTTTAAATTGGCAAAAGTTTTATCTTTGCCACAATTTAGAAAAAGCAATTCAGTTTAAATCTTTTTTTTTTTTTGCACTGTCTAGCTCCACTGTTGCAGACGTCTGAATGTTTAATCTGTTAAATTCCTGTATTTTCAGATTAAAAAATGTGTCTCCTGTTTCATTAGAGCACAGCAGAAGTCAGATGAATGTGACCTGTGCACTCAGACTACAATCACCACAAACAGTATAAAAGTGGTCTGGGTCACATTTGAAAAAATCAAATTAGGGCTGTTCACGGTGTCATGAAAGAATCCGATTCGACCTGCAGTGTGAGCCTTTGTGTCTGTATTTGGCACAATAAAGTGGACATTTGCTCTTGTGGAGACTGAGCTCCTCACATTAACATGAATGGATCATTTCCCCCACAGTCTGTTTGTGGCCGTTCCTTTGGAGGCCGATTGTATCGATGCTGTCGTTTTTGTCGCTCTTATCAATCAGAGAGTGCTGTACTAGTTGACTTTTATTAGGTAAGGCATGTTTATTAGTACAGAACAGTTTGTACACAAAATTATAATTTTTTTTCAGAATAAAGGCATTAAAATCACCAAATGTTAAATACATAAATAACAATTATTATAAAAGTTTACTTTGAACAAGAAGAGCGCAGATACAACCCTTCAGTCGTATGCTGTTTTAGCCTGGGTTTGAGCCTCATCATCAGAGCCTGTCTCATCTCTTACATTAGAGCGCAGCTGATCAGAGAAGCAAACGCTTTTCCTAAAAACGACTTCAGTTATTACTTTTATTTTTACTAAATCTGCTACATCTGTTACATAATATATTATAGATTCCTCTTATTAATGAAAGTTTTACTCAACTTGGAACTCAGTGTCCTCCACTACTGGAATAATATTCAAGAAAGCATATTTTAAAATGGAGATAGACAGCAGTTCATAATTGGACTTTCATTTTCTGTTTTAGTATTTTGGTTCATAGTTGTTAACATCTCTGTAATAACTTTGTCTATTCACTTGAAATAAAAAAGTATTTTTCTTCTCTTTCAGAACAAAAACAAATCTAAAATGTTGTATGTGTTGTAACTTTGATAGAAAAATAGATCATGATTCAACCCAGTCTCCGACCAAAGTGTAACACTCATCAGGTTCACTATTTTGGATTTTTAAACGATTTTAAAGATAGAAAAATGATGCATCATTATCTTGGCCCTGCACTGGATACACAATGACAGAACATGAACCCAACCACCAAGAGCTGCCATCGGTGATCAGATCAACAGAGACCTACTTACAGTCCAGAGGTTGTATCTGGACTGAGGAGGGTTATAGTCACAGAAGTATCATGTGTTGTATTGTGTAGATGATGAGGATCCTGATCTTGTTTTCCAGGGCGTGAGCGTGGGCAGATGGACATGGCCCCGGGTGAAGGCTCTGCGTCTGGAGGAGCAGGACTCGGCCTGGTCTCTGTGATCCAGAAACGTGGGCAGATCACATCTCAGAGTCTCACACGGAATACAGCGATGAGCGAGTGCTGCTGAGGCCATGGATCAGATCAGAGTCAAGACGAGGCAGGTCAACAGAGCCCACTAAAGAGCTGGCACGAAACTCACAGAAGTACTAACAGTCTTACAACATACATTCACACATGAGCCGTTCATTATTATTGCCTGTTTTGTGTGATGTGATGTTATTGCCTGTGGACCACTTTGAAATGTTCTGCAAGAAATAACTTTTTCTGAGGTCACTTTGACAGAAGATTACAGATTTCTTGTTTCTGAAACAGTTTGAAAGAAACGCTCACCCCCTAAAGCAGGCTTTTTCAACAACATATTCCAGGGGCAGGTTTTTCAGGGGCTCGCCACTTCTGACAAAATGTTCCCATCACTAGATCGGTTTCGGTGACGATAATATAACAGCAACTACTTGATTTTTGTGTAACATAAAATAATAGACTCTGCCAAATTTCCATTCCAGGACTGAACCAGAATTAGGACTAAACTGTACCAACCAGATCTGAGCCAGGACTAACCCAGAAATAAACCTGGTCTAAACCAGAGCTAAACCGATTAAGATTCTTTTTGCCGATCAGACAAGGTGCAGGGCCGGATCTGGCCCGTGGGCCGTGAGTTGAATAGGTCTGTCCCAAAACCTGACTCTGATGGATCAGGCTCTGTTTGTGATGTGTGCTGCTGCGGCTGATTTTTATTTATTTGATGTGGACAAAGCAATTACATTAGTTTAAAGAACAGTTCATCTAGTGTAGAGAGAGAGTTCCTCCAGGCAGATGAGGAACAGTTCATCTAGTTCACCATCCTATGGTTCTTGCTACTTTCCCCATCAACAATATTTAAGATTCTAGTTCATTGCTGTTCACATGTTTTTTTCTTTTTGAGTGGAGACGGTTTCAGACAATGCCCCCATCTCACCCTGTAGACCTCATCTGCCTGGAGGAAGTCCACTAGATGAACTTACTTTTTCCCCACAGGGTTTTTTGTAGTTTTCCCTGCAGAGGAGCAGGGTCAATTGCTAAATTCTCCTGAACATTGTTTATTTAAACTGCTTTCTACCTGTGGCTCATCGAGGCAACTGTTGTTGTGATTTTGGGCGCTACAAAAATACATTGATTTGATTGTGAGAGTTCCTCCAGGTCGATGAGTCTACAGGTCTACATGTCAGGTCAGTGAGAGGGGGGGGGTCGTCACTGGAGCAGCCGCCGCAGTGTGAAACAAAAGAGAAAACATTTACCACCTGTTCAAAGGAGGAGCAAAAAATCTATCATGGTTGTGATATTTGCCAGAAAAACTAATTAGACAAAAGTGGAAAATTTGAAAATGTGCAAGAATCTCAAATGGCGACAAAACCGATCTCACAGACAAAAGTATATTCCTCTCACATGTATCCCGTGTCCTCCTGATGCAGACACCAGCTCACGGTGAAAGACCTGCTCTAACAGCGCCCATAGGACCTGGAGTTTATACAGATATACATAAGCCTATGTTTTGTGACCTTAGGTCATGTTCAAACTGGGTCATGTTTGGTCCAAACAAAGTTTAATCTCCTGCCCCAAGGCAAGGCAAGGCAAGGCAAGTTTATTTGTAGAGCACAATTCGTACACAGGGCAATTCAAAGTGCTTTACATAAACAGGAAAAGTTGCATTAAAATCACAAAACACAAAAAGACACACAGAATCATTTTAAAATCATTTTAAAATAAAGTGCTTTAAAAGAGAAGAGTGCAGATAGATCTTTCAGTCGTGATGCATCTAAAGAGAACAGTTTTAGCCTGGATTTAAACATTGTCAGAGTGGAGGCCTGTCTCACATCTTCAGGGAGACTGTTCCAGATTTTAGCTGCAAAAAACTGAAATGCTGATTCCCCATGTTTAGTCCTGATTCTAGGCACCAGCAGGAGGCCGGTCCCCGAGGTCCTCAGATTGCGAGATGGTTCATATGGCACTAACATGTCAGAGATGTACTTTGGTGCTTGGCCGTGAGAGACTTGAACACAAGCAGAGCTGCTTTAAAGTCAATTCTCTGAGCCACAGGAAGCCAGTGCAGAGACCAGAGCACAGGACTAAAGTGAGCGTACTGCCTGGTTCTTGTCAGGACCCGAGCAGCAGCATTCTGGATGTACTGCAGCTGTTTTACAGCTCGTTTGGAGAGGCCAGTGAACAGGCCGTTGCAGTAGTCTAACCTACTGGAGACAAATGCATGGATAAGTCTCTCCAAGTCTGGTTTAGACACTATACCTTTAATTTTGGCGATGTTTTTTAGGTGGTAAAAGGCTGTTGATGTTATTGATTTGATGTGGCTGTTAAAGTTCAGGTCTGAGTCCATTATTACCCCCAGAATTCTAACTTGATTTGTCGGTTTTAGAGCGAGAGACTGGAGGTGACTGCTGACACTTTCTCTCTGTTTCTGGCCCAAAAGACAATGATTTCAGTCTTGTCTGAGTTTAGCTGAAGAAAATTGTTTTGCATCCACAAGCTGATCTGTTGGATGCAATGACAGAGTGAATCCACTGGTCCATATTCACCTGCCGTCAGTGAGACATAGATCTGAGTGTCATCTATGCGTAGTTGTGATAAGACACATTTGTGCTGAGTATTAACTGACCTAAGGGCAGCATGAACCGAAGGGGTCCCAGGATTGACCCTTGGGGCACCCACAGGTCAAGCTCATGTGGTCTGAGACACAGTCACCGATCTCAACAAAATATTCCCTGTCTTCCAGGTAGGACTTCAAACCAATTTAGGGCAGTGCCAGTGATGCCTACCCAGTCCTCTCTAGTCTCTGTAGGAGGATCCTATGATCGACAGTGTCAAAAGCAGCGCTCAGATCTAACAGAATTAAGACTGAGGCTTTGCCCGCGTCAGTGTTCAGGCGGATGTCATTTGTCACCTTGATAACAGCAGTCTCAGTGCTGTGATGAGGTCTAAACCTGACTGAAAAACATCAAATGAGTTGTTTATTAAGAGGAAGTCAGTGAGCTGTTGGTAAACAACCTTTTCGGTGACTTTGCCTAAAAATGGCAGAGATTTGAGATGGGCCGATAATTTTTCAGTACTGAGGCATCAAGACTGCTCTTCTTTAGGAGAGGCTTAATGACCGCAGTTTTCAAGGCCCTTGGGAATGTTCCAGATTGAAGCGACATATTAACTATGTGAGTGAGTGGTGTTAACAAAGTGCTCAGAACAGACTTTAGAAATCTGGTGGGTAACACATCGAGGCAGCATGTAGAAGAACTCAGACTGGTGATGATCTCTTGGACAGTTTTGTCAGTTACAGGTGCAAACTGAGTCAGCTCTAAATGTGTAGGTGGTTTTAAAGTTATTATTTGCACTGTGGAATTTATGGCATTTTTAATGCCCTGAACCTTGTCATTAAAGAATACTGCAAACTCATTTGCACTTAGCTGTGAAATTAGTTCTAATGGCAGCAGAATTGGAGGGTTTGTTAGTCTGTTTACTGTTGCAAACAGAGCACGTGAGTTATTACTGCAATTTCCAATTATTTCAGAAAAATCCTTCCCTTGTTTTACATAAAATGAGGTTGTACATGTACAACCTTTCTCTATAAATCTCTTTATGAATCTGGAGCTTTGACTTGCGCCATTTTCGCCTCAGCCCCATGCACTCCCTTTCTGTGCCCTGACTGTCTCATTATTCCTCCATGGCGCCTTCTGCTTATTTTTAACCATTTTAACCTTCATAGGAGCAATGGTGTCCAGAACATTCAAGATATTAGATGTAACAGAATTTAAAAAGTTGTCAACATTTGAACATGAAGGATATTCAAAGTTTATCATTTCAATGAAGAGTGCACTTGTGCTGTCATTTATGTGTCTCCTCCGAACAACTGCAGGAGCAGTCGGTGATTTGGGAATAACAGACAGGTCAAAGAAAACACAGAAATGATCAGACAGTGCCACATCGACCACACTTACGCTTTGAAATATTAACCCTTTAGTAATTAGCAGGTCCAGAGTGTGTCCTCTGCTGTGAGTGGGGCCACCTCACATGCTGAGTAAGACCAAAGGTTTCAAGGACAGCATCAAGCTCTTTAGCGTTTCTGTCGCAAACATTATCCACGTGAACATTGAAATCACCTGTAATGACCAAACCGTCAAAGTCTGTGCATACAACTGAAAGCATCTCAGTAAACTCATCAATAAAACCTTGGCAGTGCTGGGGAGGCTTGTACAGGACAATGTAGAGTATGGAGGGAGACTGTTTTAGCTCCATTTTAAAAGATAAATACTCAAATGATGAAAACACCCTAAAAGACAACCTCTGGGTAACTATTTTATCTCTAAAAACTGCACAGACACCTCCACCCTTTTTGTTGTCGCGTGTTTCAGATTCAAACTTGAAGCTCGGTGGAGTCGCTTATATTATAACTACATTACCCGTGTTTTTGTTAATCCATTTTTAAGTTAAAAAAATAAAATCTAGTTTATAATAAGATATAAAATCATTAATTAAAATTGTTTTTTTACATAATGATCTGACATTACACAGCAAGTTTCAGATTGGTTTCCATGTGACTGGACGTTATCTTTTCACAGGAATATGAATTAAATTTCTAAGATTGGACAGTCTAACTGTCCTTCTGTTCTCAGTCTGTGTGACGTGACTACAGACATAACACAGGGCGGCGGGTGTGTTTGTCCATTTTCATGACCATTAGTCCCGGTAACGCTGAGACCCACTACTTCCTAGCTATGGGAGCGAACAGTTCTGGGGGAGGTGGGGAGGGCGAGGGGGAGACCTGGAGGAGATATGGGCAAAGGCTGAGTGGGGAGAGCTGGGGGGGCTTTGGGTGATGGACCAGGTGAAAGGTGAGGGGGTGGAGGTGCAGGTCGTTTTGTTGGTGAAGCAGGAGAGTTGAAGCTCCTGGGTGGTATGGTGGGCACAGATTTGTACGGGGAAGAGTTCATCATTGTTGACATCAGAACTCTTGATCTTGCTAAATTAGGTGTGAGTGGAACCATCTTTACTCCTGATTTGATCAGACTTTCAAGATGGTTGGGAAGGTCCCTGGGTGAAGGTGGAGATGAAAAGGAGAGTGATGATTGAGTGGGAGTAGATGTTGCAGGGGGGACCCAGGACTGGTCTGAGGGTAGGGGTGGTGACAGGGCAGCTGCTGGGCCTGTCACTGACCGGCCCCACAGGCCCAGACACCTGTGGACACAGATTAATATAATCCACAGGGTTTTGAAAGGTCACATCAGCAGCACAGAACATAAACAGTGCAGACTGAACAGTGGGACTTCGGCAGATTAAGCCAGGATCCTGGTCAGGAGTCACTGGATCTGAGCCAGTGCAGAGGATCACACCCAACCACAGGAGAACATGCAAACTCCAGGCTGAGAGCTCCTGAGCAGGACCCTCCTGCTGTGATCACTTCAGGATTATTAATAATATTGATCATTTCACGTTGGATTCAGACTTCCCTGTGTTTGGCTGCATTATTCATTCACTCACACCTGGTGGTTTCTTTCAACCGTTTCAGCTCCTTCTTTTAACGTTGTTTAGTTTGATCATTTGACTCAAACATTAGGTTAAACAGGAGTTTAAGTGGGCAAATCATTTTTGAACATTTCACTTCAGTTTCCGGCGCTTACATACATCTTACATACATCTTACATACATCTTACATACATCTTACATACATCTTACATACATCTTACATACATCTTACATACATCTTACATACATCTTACATACATCTTACATACATCTTACATACATCTCACTGAATTCACCTTGTTTTCCCTTCAAACCCTAACACAGACCGCCACACACGAGTCAAAGTGGGACAAGGCTCCGAGCAGAGAATACGCCATGTTTCCACTGGCCCGGGTCACTTTGGAGCGTCTTGGGCCGTTTCTGTGTTTCCATGGAAACAGCCAGGGGTCTGCCATGAGCCGCTGGCGTCCCCCAAACATAACCCATGTTTTATTAAAAATACAGTCTTAATCTCACCTGAACTGGACTATTGAATCATGAGGTCGAGCTCAGGGATTCATGACAGATGTGCAGTGATTCAAACTATGTGGCTCCCTCACCGCAGCCTGACATCGAGCACCCTCCCTCACCACAGCCTGACATCGAGCACCCTCCCTCACCACAGCCTGACATCGAGCACCCTCCCTCACCACAGCCTGATATCGAGCACCCTCCCTCACCACAGCCTGACATCGAGCACCCTCCCTCACCGCAGCCTGACATCGAGCACCCTCCCTCACCACAGCCTGACATCGAGCACCCTCCCTCACCACAGCCTGACATCGAGCACCCTCCCTCACCGCAGCCTGACATCGAGCACCCTCCCTCACCGCAGCCTGACATCGAGCACCCTCCCTCCGCACTGACACAGGCACCCTCCTCACGCGGCTGACGCCATGGGCACCCTCCCTCACGCCAGCCCTGACATGAGCACCCTCCTCACCGCAGCCTGACACTTCGCCAGGCACCCTCCCTCACCGCAGCCTGACATCGAGCACCCTCCCTCACCGCAGCCTGACATCGAGCACCCTCCTCACCGCAGCCTGGACCATCAGCCTCCCCCAACTTGCAGCGAGCATCGAGGCACCCTCCTCACTCGCGAGCCTGACGCCGAGCAGTTCGGAGCAATTTCCCTCCTCATCGCACCTCCACCGGACAGCTCGAGCACTCGGTCACCCTCCCTCACCGCAGCCTGACATCGGAAGCACCCTCCTCACCGCAGCCTGACATCGAGCACCTTCCTCACTCGAGCACCCTCCCTCACTGCAGCCTGACATCGAGCACCCTCCCTCACCACAGCCTGATATCGAGCACCCTCCCTCACCGCAGCCTGACATTGAGCACCCTCCCTCACCGCAGCCTGACATCGAGCACCCTCCCTCACCGCAGCCTGACATCGAGCACCCTCCCTCACCGCAGCCTGACACTGAGCACCCTCATCGAGCACCCTCCCTCACAGCAGCCTGACATCGAGCACCCTCCCTCACCGCAGCCTGAAATCGAGCACCCTCCCTCATCGCATCGAGCACCCTCCTCACCGCAGCCTGACATCGAGCACCCTCCTCACCGCAGCCTGACATCGAGCACCCTCCCTCACCGCAGCGTCATCGAGCACCCTCCCTCACAGCAGCCTGACATCGAGCACCCTCCCTCACCGCAGCCTGACATCGAGCACCCTCCCTCACCGCAGCCTGACATCGACCACCCTCCCTCACCGCAGCGTCATCGAGCACCCTCCCTCACCGCAGCGTCATCGAGCACCCTCCCTCACAGCAGCCTGACATCGAGCACCCTCACCGTACCATGGCTCACAGCTCGAGCACTCTCCCTCACCACAGCCTGACTCTCAGCTCGAGTACCCTCCCTCACTCAGCCTGAGCTCGAGCACTCTCCCTCACCACAGCCCGACTCTCAGCTCGAGTACCCTCCCTCACTCAGCCTGACATCGAGCACCCTCCCTCACCGCAGCCTGACATCGAGCACCCTCCCTCACCGCAGCCTGACCCTCAGCTCGAGTACCCTCCCTCACTCTGCCTGAGCTCGAGCACTCTCCCTCACCACAGCCTGACATCGAGCACCCTCCCTCACCGCAGCCTGACATCGAGCACCCTCCCTCACCGCAGCCTGACATCGAGCACCCTCCCTCACCGCAGCCTGACATCGAGCACCCTCCCTCACTGCAGCCTGACATCGAGCACCCTCCCTCACCACAGCCTGATATCGAGCACCCTCCCTCACCGCAGCCTGACATTGAGCACCCTCCCTCACCGCAGCCTGACATCGAGCACCCTCCCTCACCGCAGCCTGACATCGAGCACCCTCCCTCACCGCAGCCTGACACTGAGCACGTTCATCGAGCACCCTCCCTCACAGCAGCCTGACATCGAGCACCCTCCCTCACCGCAGCCTGAAATCGAGCACCCTCATCGAGCACCCTCCCTCACCGCAGCCTGACATCGAGCACCCTCCCTCACCGCAGCCTGACATCGAGCACCCTCCCTCACCGCAGCGTCATCGAGCACCCTCCCTCACAGCAGCCTGACATCGAGCACCCTCCCTCACCGCAGCCTGACATCGAGCACCCTCCCTCACCGCAGCCTGACATCGACCACCCTCCCTCACCGCAGCGTCATCGAGCACCCTCCCTCACCGCAGCGTCATCGAGCACCCTCCCTCACAGCAGCCTGACATCGAGCACCCTCACCGTACCATGGCTCACAGCTCGAGCACTCTCCCTCACCACAGCCTGACTCTCAGCTCGAGTACCCTCCCTCACTCAGCCTGAGCTCGAGCACTCTCCCTCACCACAGCCCGACTCTCAGCTCGAGTACCCTCCCTCACTCAGCCTGACATCGAGCACCCTCCCTCACCGCAGCCTGACATTGAGCACCCTCCCTCACCGCAGCCTGACCCTCAGCTCGAGTACCCTCCCTCACTCTGCCTGAGCTCGAGCACTCTCCCTCACCACAGCCTGACCCTCAGCTCGAGTACCCTCCCTCACTCTGCCTGAGCTCGAGCACTCTCCCTCACCGCAGCCCGACTCTCAGCTCGAGTACCCTCCCTCACTCAGCCTGAGCTCGGGCACTCTCCCTCACCGCAGCAGGGCCCGGCTGACCTCTGATTTGAGTGCTGTGCTCTACATTAAATTCACTCTGCAGTACTAATGAGGACTAATTTGCAGATTAAAAAGGAAAGATATACAGAGTGTGACAGCAGCAGTGGGAGATGCAACTTTTCATCATCGATCTTTTATACGCACTCATAAAAGCATCCATAATTCATGCGGCAGGCCTCCGGTGGTCAGCAGCTCCGCCGGCTCCTAATCAGAGAGACCACTTTATCACAGGGTTTACACACGTTTACTACAAGTTTATGAGGTTCAAGTCTGCAGCTCCATCCAATAATGCTGTCCACCTTATAACTTCTGTGCTCATTTACAAACGTAATGGTTTTGGATGCTTTCTGACCCTCACACCCAATTAACTTGTGGTTCTCCATTTTTTGGGCAACTAGGCATAAGCGCCTTGCCCATGATGTTCTTGTCTTGATTTCTGTTTTTCAGAACGTGCATTACTGTAATAGTTGTTTCAACATGGAACGTACTTAAATATTAAAATCATGAATATCCATAACGTACTTAAACATTTAAATACAGATCAGATAGATGAATCAAATTTTAACGGTTCCAGCTGGGATAGACTCATATTACTTTACTTTACTTTGTTCTTAATCTGTCAGGAACCATATACAAATGCATTCATCTCATAAAAGAGAAGATGGTCTGTACTTTCCCTCTGCAGTCTCAGGCAGGTGCTAACATCAACACACAATACACATTCATTATATTTATGATCCAACACTGTCTTTGCTCTGACTAAGTTCTTGTTCAGAACCTCTGTAGGGACAGAATAGTCCTGTATTAGACCTGGTTTAGCCCTGATATGGACCTGGAATAGCCCTACAACAAACCTGATGGTGAAAGACTTTGTTTGACGTCTTCGGTGTCACTTCCACATTGGCGAGAGGAACAGCCAATCACACTGCTCCTCTAGTACTCCCATTCAATCATGTTGTAAGATGAACATCAGGAGCTGAACCTGAGATACTGCAGGTGGAGTAGATATTGTACCTTCACCAGAGGGATCTTAGGTGGACTCTATAGTGAGGAGGTCTATGAAGTGTCGGGTGCATTACTGTGGCGTGAGTAAGCAGAGCTTCTATTCAACATGGAGATTTATTGGGAGTCACTTGTGTTGAATCCTCTGCCGGGGCTCCCAGCGAGGACCGTATTACAATAGTCCAACCTGAAATCGAGAATGATTTATGGTGTCAAAAAGTGTCATAACCCACTGTGTATACAATCATTGCATGCATTTCTCTTGAGAGCCGTGCTTTGTTTGTATAGATTTTGTGCCCTTACTGGTCCCAATTTGCTCAGACAAACTTTGATCCTGGACTAAATGAACCAATATACAGTGTGAATACTTGATAATTGTACTTTTTTTGTTGTTATTTGAAAATGATTACACTCTGTGCCTTTAAAACCTTGACATGTGTTGAGAGAAGCTCCACAGCACCGTCTGGCCTTTCTCTGGGCCCGGCTGCAGAGGAGCTGGTGTTGTTCTGGCACAGGCGCAGTGGGAGTGTGTACATGTAGTAAATAAAGGCGTCGGATTAGCAGCAGGACGCTCTAGTGGATCTGATGCAATCCAGTGAGGAGCGGGTGTATTGATCGGCTGTCACGGAGAGTGTGCTATCGGCGGCACAGACGGAGCAGCCGATAACACTGATCCCACGTCCGCAAGAGACACAGGAGCTTCACACACGCTTCCACCAGCAACACAGCAGCTAGAAATGGAAGAGCGGAGTGTATTTGCTCATTCTGAGATATTTGAATATAGAGTGTATTGTGTATAAGTAAATAAAGGAATTTTAAAAGTTGCACAAAAAAAGGAAAAAAAAAGCTGATTAAAATAAATAAAACAAACTTGTATTTTTCTTTTGTGTGTCTGAGGTATTCATCCACCAGTGTATTACCACTTCTAAGAAATGACGCACAACAACCAGTTTGGTCTTCATTAAGAGGAATTTGAATTAAAAAACAAAAAAAGACAGAGACAAAGATGTAAAAATGTTACGTTAGATCAGAAATAATGTATGAGAGCCGATATTTAACTGCCCCTCTGTAAATGAAGAGCCCCCTGTGGGAAAACTGTCATTACATTGTGCACTCTGACATGAACAGAAGTGTCCCACAGCAGTGGTCCTGAGAGGTCCTGAGAGGTCCTGAGAGGTCTGAGGCCAGGGCCAGTCCACATGTGGCTTCTGGACATGTGCAGATGAGATGCATTGCCTGGAATCTTATCTCCTACGGCTGCGCCATATTGTATATCAAACTGGTATAATGGAGGTCATGATATGAATTTAGATTACTGTGCTCCTGAACGTGCACTTTTGCTCTCAGACAAGGAAGGTCAGATGTAGAGCACAGCTAAATGCTAGAGCTAACGCCCCGAGCAGCTTAAAGACTGACTGTGAGGCTCAGACGCTCAAACACTTGTGATGGTGAGAGTTTGTATCATGGAAGATGAACTTAGTCTAAACTGAGTGTGCCTGGCTGACGAGTGCTCTTATGCAGAGAAATGATATCTCACAGACTTATTTATAATAATCGGCTTTGGTCTTTGCTTTTTTTTTTACAAACCTCGAAATCAAAGCTTCTGCAACTGCAGCTTCTGGAACGAGCTTCTGCTTTATTGTGATCTTCACAGCAAAGTTAGGCTAAGCCACTGTACTAAGTTCTAGGCTCACACAAATCTTCCTGGCCATTATAGCCTTCTTGATAGGTAGACCTAAAGACATGGTTAGGAATGTGGTGGGGCTGGAGATTGTTTCATTTATTTGTTGCTAACCTTCAACAGAGCAAATTAAGCAAGAAAAATAAAGCAAGGCACCCATATGTCGTCACCTCCTCACGTCAAACATTTGAAATGCTGCGTGATACTGAGCTACACAAGTCAACACAAGAGTAAAGGCACTGTTTGCAAAGTTTGAAGGTTAATGTCCTTTATATTATTATTGCATATCCTCTCATTTACAATGTGATCATGTAATGCCATTTTGCCCTGCTCTAATCTCCATGGAAACAAGCAGGTGATGTCACTATAGGTCAAATCAAAGCTCAGAATCCATGTTTTTCAATGTATTCTCCACAGATTCAAGAACAGAAACTTACAATGAAAACTTACAAAGCAGGTCTAAAATGATCTATATCTGCACTTTTGTGTGTGATACTTGAACCAACACCAAGACATTTCTAAGCACATTTGAGCTCATTTCTGATGGATTGTCAAAATATAATCTTAATGTAATGTAATTTAAATAAGCAAAGACAATCATTTTTCTGAGTTTCGCCCACTCCATGTGGATGAAAGTAAGTGCATGAGATGAAACCTGCAGTACTCTGTTGTGGCGCAGTAGTAAATAGACATGACAGTTGAAAAAAGTGTGACTTGTTTGTCATAAAGCGTGTTCTGTCAGAGACAATTTGACAACAGCAGCTGTCGGAGGCTTTCATCAACATCTGCTCGGGCTCAGAGGCCCCAGGTGTGGGCGGGACACCTGTTGTTTGTCAAAGAAAGACTAATACTAAAGGACACTTGTATTATTATAAGAAGGATTGATCTAACAGGTTGTGTGCATGTGCCAGTCATGTTTCTGGTGTATATAACTCACAGAAGTGTGACTGTTTTTGAAAGAAATCTCCAACAGCTGATCCACAAATGTTGAAGGTTATCGTCATTATTAGGTTTCATTATTCATTATTTGTTTCATATTTGCTCCACAGACTTGACTTTTAGACTTTGTGGCTAAAAAGTCTAATCAACTGACACCAATCATGCCTCCAAGTGGTTTTGTCAAAGTAAAAACCAGTCAGACGTGCTTCAAACACATTTATTATTGTATTTTACATTATGTCTTAGGAAATTAGGATGATCCCACACACATATATATATATTTTCATTTTATCTATATAGATATATTAGAAACAAAATGAGAACGAATTAAATTAGACTTTTTTTGAAGCTCAAATACAATTTTAAGGCTAGAAAAGGTTTTGTTGTCCATCCTTTGTAATAGGAAAGCAAACTATCTTGACATTTCTACCCTGGGGCTTCAAACATGTTTTTTTTTTCAATACACAAACATTTAAACCATTAGAATTTAGATCTAATGCTAATCTAACATTTACAGTCAACTTCATTTTGCCTCCAATCACCTCCATTCCAGAATTTTTATGACTGTTTTAAAGGGTCTGTCATTTCCTCTTCTTTTTTCTTCAGGATTCCACCGATATGATAAAACAGCTTGGCTCTGCTCATAAGATAAGTCTGCTGAGCTCCATAAATGTGCACGTATTCTTTCCTGAGTTATTACAACAGTGGCTCGTGGGCAGAACAAAGATTGAAGCGTCATGATCAAATCTTAAAGCTCCCACTAACATGTGTAGAAGTGTGTGGTGTGTTCCTGCTGCTTTAACACCAGGAGCAGACGGAGAGGCTTCAGCTGCACCAGGAACAAACAGACAGGACCATATCAAACGTGTGTTTGGACGTGGACTTTTTTACATCAGCAGAGATGTCAAACCACGCTCCCTCACCCGCGGACTCACATCTGTGCTTTTGGTTTGGTCCGATGTGTTCGATTGAAAGTAAAAACCAGCAGAGCTTCAGTGTGTTTATCTGTGCTGCTCAATCACTTCCAAACAAAACATAACCTTCCATCAGCCGGGTACCATTCCAGGAGTTAGCATTAACCTCCAAACTGTGAAAAACAAGGGCCTTGTTGATGACGAATCCACCGGAGCACACGTGAGTGACACTAGAGCGACTCCACATGTACAAGTGTTTTGTGTGTTTTGGGTTGTTCCCATTAGTGATTAGTGCCAAAATGAACATACATGCTCATGATCTCGGAATAAAGAAATTCTCAAACTGAGTGTGTTTTGTTCCACAAATCTTTAGTAATAGGTTTAAAGGGCACACGTTCTGCTACAGTGACTGTTTGAGCTTTTAACCCTGTTCTAACAATGTTCCATCATCAGAAACACACCTGGAGTTACATTCAGCTGCATTCACACTGTTGTGAGGACTGTTCAGTAAAATCCTCGCCCTGACTGTGAACACTCTCTTGATCAGGGACAATTTTCAGATTTCATACGTCACTTATCCCAGAATCTTCTGCTGATTTAAGTCATTAAATCATCGCCACCATGTTGTGTGCCATCTGCTGGCTGTATGCACTCAGTAAGTGTCATTTCACTGAGCAGAGACATTCTGTCATTTAGTCCATAATAAGCATTTGTTTTTGTTTCAAATTTAAGGTGCTCAAGAGCATAAATTCTAACCCCATATTAATATAAAAAAAATGCATAATATTTTCCTTCAAGTGGACTTAACCAGAGGTTGAAGGTTTTGTTATCACTTGTTGGCACATGGAGGAACATATAAACAACAATCATGTGTCTGTGCTGTCAAAAAAACAACAAAAGTACTTTTTCTATGCTTCCCCGTTTATATAAATGTGATAGAATGTTCAGGCAAGTACCAGGCTGTGTGCAGGCTCTAAACACATCACTGTGGAAGAGTCTAAGGAGCAAATAGATTCCCTCATGTTTGAAAATCAAAATGCTAAACAGAATTGAAATGTTTCTTATAGGTTTGTAAAAGTGTGATTTTATTCTGTGTGCTTGCTGTTTTTATTAGCAGCCTCAAAGTTTTAGTGCTAATGCTAAAATACTAAACGTCCCTGAAAATCTCTCAGCCACTGCTCACACCTGATCAGTTCTTTGAGAGTTTTGGGAGAAAGACAAATTGAGTTTGGGTGTTTAGTGCACTTAGTTCTCTGTGCATGGAAACAAGTGTGTCCTTGGGCAAGACACTTCACCGGGTTCCCCTCCAGTGTCTTTGTCCCTGGTGTTTGAATCAGTGAGTGGCTCCTTGATGTGAAGTGCTGCCTGATGTGTCGTGAGGCAGAAAGGCAAATGTTTTACATCTGGACACTGACCATTGATTAAAGGGTCATTTTAAAGCATTTTATAACCGGGTGGTTTGATCCTTCACTTACACAATAATGGAAGCGTTAACGTTCCACAATTTTAGCAGGTCATTATCTTGATCTTGATCATGGTTTCACTTTTGTTTATTTCTGCTGACAGAGAAGTCATTGAACTTTGTGCCAGATTTTTTTTTTTTTTTTGAAATGTCAAGCAAATGTAACGTCTGGCTGTGATGAACAGTGTATTGATAGATACTTTTAAGACAGTACAATAGAGGACATTTAACTGAATCCCCCCATGACTGAAAGATATCTACATCTTCCAAAATTCTGAAATCATAGTCACAAAGACGAGGAGTGTCTTGATCTTTTCTTTCTCGGCTGACATGAGCTTCATGACAAGCCTCTGTGTGACTTCATCTCAAGGGCCCTCATGTTTCATCAGTGCGCTGAGAAAGGATACATTTGGGTGTATGTTGGACCATGTGGTAAGTGGTTCAGTTTACTTCAGAAAACTATTCATCCTCAAAAAGGCAACACTGGAGTCAAAACCTGTGCAAAGACCTGCTTCATACAGCCCTGCCATCAAGGCACTCTACACTTTACATCAAGGAACCACACACGCATTCACACGCCACTGTAGGGCGAGGCAGGTTAAGTGTCTTGCCCAAGGGCACAACAGCAGTATTCAGTGGATGTGACTGCTCTATAGGGATGTTTGTGCTGAGAGCGGGATTCGACCCACTGAACCTCTGGATCAGAAGACAACCACTCTGCCAACTGAGCTACTGCGCCCAGTGACCCCTGAGTGGGTCCTGCCCCCCTCAGAGCAGCACTGTGGCGTACACGTGCAAGGACAGATCCCAGAAAGGGCCTAGTTATGATCATACACCCAAACGTTGTGTTTTTGTCATACAGAAGTTTGATAAAAGAGTGAGAGTGTCCAGTCACCTCACAGCACGAGGGGTTTGGTTCTCTGTGTGTGCCTGAGGGCCTGCTCTGGCTGCAGACTGATCCTCCAGCCTGGCCCCCGTGTGCTGCTCCTGACAGGTTTCCCCAGCAGGAGAGGACAACGCTGGGTAAATATGAGGACATTTCCTTCAGGACAGTAAAGTCATGCATTAGTTTGTCTTCATTATAATAAAGCACAAATGGTCGTGTTCTTGTAGGGATGAGGTGAAATGTAAAGAGGCCTGTGCAGGGGCCCAGCTCAGGGCCAGAGGCAGCACACGTCTCTTGTAATCACACTGAGGCTCATTAAAGCCACATTGAGATGATTTGTAGTTCATCTATTGGCATCTTTCAATGAATATGAGCACATTCTGCTGCGCCTCTAATTGTGGCCCCCGGGGGCCATAAAGCACTAGCCTGAATAAAACTGTATACTCTACAATGAAAATCTCTGGACACCCTGTCCTCCACGGCACTTGCCGGACACGACAAAACACGGCCGAGCAGTCTCATGTTTTATTTGTGACACATACAGTTTGTGTGAAGACTCACACTGAACAGACAAACATCAAATCAAATCAAACTTTATTTAAAAAGCGCTTTTCATACATAGCATGTAAGTGCTTTACAGTGTATTAAAAACAGTGCATTAAAAACAACACACAGGCCTATTGAAAATCTGGATCGGGAATTACTGTTTGTGAGTTGTCACTAGTGGTCAGTCTGTGGTACTGCAGCAAGAAAAAAAAAAACTGCAGCCCAGGAAGCCTTTTCCCCAAAACAAAGTGCTTGTGTTTGTCTGAATGGAACTGACAGGGACTGACAGGGTCTGACAGGGACTGACAGGGTCTGACCATAAACTATATAAAAATCACGGCGCTTCAGAGTGTGACGTCACCCATAGCGTTTGGCTCCAGCCAAATGAAGCCACTCGCGGCTAGCAGTTATAGTGGCTAAAGTGGAGCCGGAGCCTGTGTCATGGAAACCACACGGTCCAATCAGGAACGAGGCTGTTGACGGTTTCCGCTGACGCGCACTGACAGGGTCTTACATGGATTGACAGGGTCTGACGTGCACTGACAGGGTCTGACGCGCACTGACAGGGTCTGACGCGCACTGACAGGGTCTGACGCGCACTGACAGGGTCTGACGCGCACTGACAGGGTCTGACGTGCACTGACAGGGTCTTACATGGATTGACAGGGTCTGACGTGCACTGACAGGGTCTGACGCGCACTGACAGGGTCTGACACGCACTGACAGGGTCTGACGCGCACTGACAGGGTCTGACGCGCACTGACAGGGTCTTACATGCACTGACAGGGTCTGACGCGCACTGACAGGGTCTGACACGCACTGACAGGGTCTGACGCGCACTGACAGGGTCTGACGTGCACTGACAGGGTCTGACGCGCAGTGACAGGGTCTGACGTGCACTGACAGGGTCTGGCCAGCGCGGTGGCAGGGTCTGGCAGCGCACTGACAGGGTCTGACGCGCACTGACAGGGTCTGACGCGCACTGACAGGGTCTGACGCGCACTGACAGGGTCTGACGCGCACTGACAGGGTCTTACATGCACTGACAGGGTCTGACGTGCACTGACAGGGTCTGACGTGCACTGACAGGGTCTGACGCGCACTGACAGGGTCTTACATGCACTGACAGGGTCTGACGTGCACTGACAGGGTCTGACGCGCACTGACAGGGTCTGACGTGCACTGACAGGGTCTGACGTGCACTGACAGGGTCTTACACGCACTGACAGGGTCTGACGTGCACTGACAGGGTCTGACGTGCACTGACAGGGTCTGACGCGCAGTGACAGGGTCTGACGTGCACTGACAGGGTCTGACGCGCAGTGACAGGGTCTGACGTGCACTGACAGGGTCTGACGCGCAGTGACAGGGTCTGACGTGCACTGACAGGGTCTGACGCGCAGTGACAGGGTCTGACGTGCACTGACAGGGTCTGACGTGCACTGACAGGGTCTGACGTGCACTGACAGGGTCTGACGTGCACTGACAGGGTCTGACGCGCAGTGACAGGGTCTGACGTGCACTGACAGGGTCTGACGCGCACTGACAGGGTCTGACGTGCACTGACAGGGTCTGAGGCGCAGTGACAGGGTCTGACGTGCACTGACAGGGTCTGAGGCGCAGTGACAGGGTCTGACGTGCACTGACAGGGCACCACAGTTTTCGCAAAGATTGGATTTCGTCATAATTGTGGCTTTTTTCCGATCATTAACGTTTTCCCAGTTCAGACTGTATTGTTGAAGACTTCCTGCTTGTTCCTCTTGATTGTCACGTGACAATCAAGAGGAACAATTAGCCAATTACACCCTCCTGTTTTTCTGTCTTCTGCTTCCATCCTTCTACACAAACAATAAAACTATAAATACAATTAAAAAATACCAATAATAGTAGTGCTGTCTTATTTTCATCCAGCACAGAGGTCTCTAAATCAAGGCGTACTCCCCACACAGTCATTGGGACAGACACTGGGCCACAAGGACACGTGGATCAGGTGGAGCACACCTCCAGTCACCTGCATGTCCTTGACAGAGCACACAGGAATTTAAGATTTGGAAATACTTTTCATATGGAAATGCTTTCAAATGAAAACAGAACAAGGCACAAACGCTGTTCCAACAAGTCATTAATGCTGCCTCTGCCGCACAGGGAACAGAACATTTACATTTACTGTTTGTTAGCACAACAAAATGTGTCACCCTGAACACAACAGCTCTCCCCTACAGGCTGAGTCAAGTATCACCCACTTTATACACAATATTCAAGGACTCAAAAATAAATAAATTACCCTGGCCTCGATTTTGTTTTCTACCTCAGAGAGTATTGTCAAAGCAGCACTTAACGCCTAATTATAAAGCACACCTGCAAACCAGGAAGAAAAACCTGTTTTGGCTCAACATCTGGAAATGCCACTCTGAATGCACGTGAATGCTAGAGATGTGCATACATACATTGGCCTGCAGTCACACATCACACACAAACAAAAGCACAGCCTTCCATCCAGGACGCTTCCTCCTGTCAGGCCCCAGTCCGGACTCAGATGAAGTGTGCTGCTGCCTTTTGGGCAGGTCACGCTTGGAAACGAGATTGTTAATCTCAAAGAGTTTAAACCTTCTTAAATACAGGTCAAAGAATTCTTACTGGACCAATCACAGCATGTGGGAGGGGCTTGGCGATGCAGTGTATTCTGTGTAAGATTTCTGCATAAGTATTATTGCAGCTTTAAAATGCTGCTTTTTTTGGGTGCATCAATTGGTATTTCACGTTTTCTAAATGGATATTATCCTCATAAGAAGGACCGTATTGACTCAAACACACCATGTCTTCCTTTGATCAGTAAATCTGCAGTCAGTCATGCTCATCGGAAATGGAGGAGACAGGAAACCGCTCCAGACGATACGTAAAGTATTTATAAAGGCGCGTCGTCTTGGCAGGCCAGGCAGTAGAAATGACAGGCAGAATCAGACCGAAGTGTTCTGTGTTCTGTACATGGAACTTTATATTAAAGTGATTGAGTGTTACTGTTATGTGATCTACTCCATAACGACAAACTTGTGTTTCAAACATTCTGTGAATGTGTTGCTGCTTCTGTCAAACAAATGAACCTCCTGCGTCTGCGTGCTGTGCCACATTTCTCTGGTAAAAGCCCTCTGTTTCCTGTGGCAGACTCACAATGAGCCGTCAGCCCTGAGGAGCCGCTCTGATGGCTTTGTCCACATGTGCAGCTGGAGGCGAGGGGAGAATATTTCCTGGGTGCATTGGATTTCGGCGCCTGTCGTCATTCAATTTGAGCACCGCTGGGAGAGCACTCACAGCCTCACATTTCATTTAGCGGAGCTTTTAACATTCTGCGCTTGTTTGTGGAAGTGTTAAGAAGTGCTTGGAGCTGCACCTCCACCTGAACGCGCTGAGAGCCCCCCGCGGCCCCTGAGCCTCTCCGCACAGCAGGGACCAGCGCGGGACTCACTTTACAGCTCCGAACACATCCTGACTGCAGGCTCTCCCCTTGTGTAACTATTCTTGTGCCTGTGTGTCGTTTTAATGAGGGCTTACATAAATGATCGAGGATTCATAATTGCTTCTGTGATTTTCCCTTCCTTTTTTCTCCTGGATCACAACAGATGAAGCTGCTGCGTACATGATATTGTCTGCTCTGAGCTGAGGGAAAGAGCTTATATATATTAAATATATATTCTATGGAGGAAAAGAGAGAAAGTGTTGCTTAATGTGTGGATAACTAGGGAATACAAACACAAGGTCAGAGGTCAACAGGTTTCCGTCATATTAGTTTGACAGGTGAGCTCAACAGAAATTAAGTTCTACATGGACTATGAAAAGTCGTTTTCAGGCCCCAGGACATTGGTGCATTGCAGACTTGTTGTTGCAGCTGCACATTAAACATTTTACCCAAATCAGTCTACTTTATGTAACATTTTAGCTGCAAGACTTTTCTCTCGTTCACCATTTGTGTGAACAGGGTTCTCGTCAAACCGGGGGTGCTTTTACAACAGGAGTGTGGATCTGTGGCAAAAACAGGCAGGTGTTTGTGTCCTGTTGACCCTTTGCACTCACATTACATGATCATGTGGGGGCGCCATAGCAGAAAAGAGTGAACACAGCATTGCAAGGAACGCAAATCTGACAAAAACTCACATTGATTGTAATTTTTTGTCACTCAGGTGATGGCTACTTCTAATGCATATTTAGATCAGATGTTGCTGGAAGTGGGACATATTTTAGATGCGCAAAAAGCTGACTTTGTTGGACAGAAAGTAAAGATTGCACTACAAGAAGCTGACCCAGGGGACTGACAAATATCGCAGATTTCAACAGAATCAATGAACGAAGCACAAATCTCTTTAATCTGAGGTGAGAAATGTTTGATTTAGATTATTCTAAATGATAGATGATCAATGAGCTCCATTATGTACAGCTGGCAGGGGCGGGCTGTTATGCTATGCATTAGCGGTGCAAGTTGGATTGTACATATATTGATACAAGTTCATTTTCATTCACTTGGCTCTTTGTAAATGCTTTTGTAAATCGCCATGAGACGCCCATCGTGATATTCATGATGGTTTTGTAACATTGACTTGTAAAAAGGGCTCAATGTAAATCCGTGAGTTCTTTGAGGGCTTCCAGGTCCTCTGGTTTTTCACAGATGACCATCGCTGACCCTTCAGTGTTTGTATGAAACAAGCTCCATTTGCTTTGAAAAACCGTCTGACAACCTCTGGGCACAAGGGAGTAACACCAGAGCCTCGGCAGAAAATAATATCAGAGTACAAGTAATTTGTTACTGTTATCGATTAGAGCTGAAATTAGCATACATGCTAATGACCTCGTAATAAACATTTCTTAAATCTGCCATTATTCTGGACAAAAATGTACCAAAAACATAGCAGGGTTTGGCAAGTTTTGTTTCATCAAGTGTCACAAATCTTTTACACAGTTCTAAGTGAACTTTAGAAACCAGTGGATGAAGTTAGATTTACCAGTTGTCACGTGTTGGCAAATGTAATTGGCATATGACAGTTTTTTAAAAAATCTGCTGCTCCATCAAAATGAATAGATAGAATGTGAAACACGTGAGTGCATCCTGGGACATGCCTCTCTCCTGCAAGGGTCGAAGACGATAAAAACTAGGTGTACACTGTGTACTGTGTACACTGCTGTTAGTGCAGCCAACCGCACAACAACATCACAAGTTTACTGTAAAATCAATCAAATCATCTGCTTAATGGGCAGGTTTTCAACAGATTATTTTAGATGCACAGACAGCACTTCTGTCCGTCATGACAAAGTGGGCGTTCCATGATGACACATATATATTTTCAATTGAACACAGGCCTCAATCATTACAACGACATTCTGGAAGATTTTAGCTGCTCCAGGCATTTGTGCATAACCATTTTTTGGGGTTTATATGTTCATATATGGCCTTTTTTAAAAATGTTTTTTAAACGTCATAAAAGGAAAAACACAGAACAAAAACAAGACAGAGAGAGTACAAACATATACTTTACATCCGCCATGTTCAGTCCATGTGGGTCCAGACGTGGGCTGTTCAGTGCAGTCGGCCCGTGCTCCTCGTGCTTCTCCAGGGCTGGATAATGTATAGAAACGCTAACGCCGCTGAATGTGTTGTAGATGAATCGCTTCCCAGCAGGCGCGAGTCTAATCCTCCCGCGCCTCACAAAGCTCTCTGTTTTCTGATCTCATCTTTTGTTTACATTTGTTTTTTGCTGATGAGCCGGGTCTATTCTTAACGCCTGTTCTCTGCAGTGTTGTGCTTCTTCACCCAGACAGAGGCAGATCGTGCTCTGTGCTATTGTCTCCCCCAGCAGCAGCAGCAGCAGCAGAAGCAGCAGAAGAAGCAGCAGCAGAAGAAGAAGCAGCAGCAGAAGAAGAAGCAGAAGAAGCAGCAGCAGCAGCAGAAGAAGCAGCAGCAGCAGCAGAAGAAGCAGAAGAAGCAGCAGCAGAAGAAGCAGCAGAAGAAGCAGCAGAAGAAGCAGAAGAAGCAGAAGAAGCAGGAGAAGCAGCAGCAGAAGCAGCAGCAGCAGCAGAAGAAGCAGCAGAAGAAGAAGAAGCAGAAGAAGAAGCAGCAGAAGAAGCAGCAGAAGAAGCAGCAGAAGAAGAAGCAGCAGAAGAAGCAGCAGAAGAAGCAGCAGAAGAAGCAGCAGCAGAAGAAGCAGCAGAAGAAGCAGCAGCAGCAGAAGAAGCAGCAGAAGCAGAAGAAGCAGAAGAAGCAGAAGAAGAAGAAGTAGAAGCAGAACCAGGAGCATTCTTTTGAGGTGAGAACAGACAGAAGGGCCAATACACACTCCGCACAAACCTGGCAGAGGTGGAGGTGATCCTGATGTTTGGTCCTGTTTCCATGGTGACAGAATCGTCATGAGGATGCAGGCAGCTTTAAAGGAATGCTCTCCTCCTGTGCACCACCAGCGTCCTGTGTTCTAAACATGCAGTAGGAGCACACACAGTTACACACAGTTGAACTCATTACCTTTCACTCCAAGTCCAGGTGTTGAGGAAAATAATTGTGAAACAAACAAAGTCTCCAACTGCGCTAGCAAACAAGCTAGCAAAGCTCTGCACAGCTGCGTCATTTTTCACAACCTGCTCTAAAGCCCTAACCTTAACCTAATGAACTGTTCCTGAACTTAAGCCTAATCCTAACCTTACTCTTATTCTGAAAAATACTATATAAAATATTAACATTTGCTTGTGGTGCCACCAGTGCAAAGTGGCAGTCGTGAGTAGCACAGTCACAGAAACAACAGAGAAACTACAGTCACTTTCCATTTTGAATAAAGTTGTTGAACGAAGCAAAAGCTCCACAGAAAGAATTAGGCAAAAAAAAAAAAGAAAAAAAAGAGAGAGAGAGGGGTTACTTCTAGATACCAGAGTGTTGGGTAAAAGCTCTAAGAAAATCAGACGCCAGAAAACAACGGCCCATCCATCTCTTTTAGAAAAGTTAAAAAGCCTTTATTCCAACTTGGCTATTAAATATTAAAACACACGCTCTTGAAGTGTTTTATTTTTGTACAAGATTCTCTGATCTTAGCTCACTAGAGAAACACGCTATTGTTTTCTGCTGGTGCAAGTTTTATTGATTTGAAAGTCCTCTCTCTCTGGTCCTGAACAAAAAACCTCTTAACTCTCCTCTCACATTGCACCTTTGGAAGATATAGATTTTGTTCACTACAGTGGTGTCATTATTCAGACACACTGACACTAATGTTATCAATTAGAATTACTTTTAAACCTCTAGATAAATATGGCAAATGTATAACCTTCATCATCATAAGTGGATTTTCAGTCTAAATGTTTCCTTCAAAACTGTTCAATTGCCAATTGAGTAAAATTAGCCACAGCCCTCCATCTGAAAGTATGACATTAAACTCTCCAAATGGGAAATTAGGTTTTCGCAGCAACTTTACTCAACTCCAAAAATGTGATTTTTTAAAAATGATTTTAAGATACAGGATTGATATGACAAGGTTGTGAAGCCAAACAAATAATGATAAAGTATTACATTTGTGGATTTCCAGCTTGGATAGTTCCTCGAAATAAGAATCTCACATAAAGTTATCTCTACAGGCCCTGCTCTCATCATCAGCTTTAATTAAGAGCATAAGCCACACATTTAACCAAAACATGATCGGACAATGAGATTTTACAAACTTTGACAATTGGGGTGAATTTTATAACGTTACTTCCTGGTTGGACATGAGCAGCGCCTAGCAACCGGACTGTAAATGAGGGCATGTCCCGGTCCGGCCTTGTCCCAGTCTGGCCTTGTCCCGGTCCAGCCTTGTCCCAGTCCAGCCGTGTCTCAGTCCAGCCTAGTCTTAGTCCCGGTCCGGCCTTGTCCCGGTCCAGCCTTGTCCCAGTCCAGCCTAGTTTCAGTCCCGATTCAGCCTTGTCTCAGTCCAGCCTTGTCCCGGTCAAGCCTTGTCCCGGTTCAGGTCCAGCCTTATCCTGGTCCGGCCTTGTCCCTGTCTGGCCTTGTCCTGGTTTGGCCTTGTCCTGGTTTGGCCTTGTCCCAGTCCAACCTAGTCCCTGTCCAGGTTTGTCTTGGTCCAGCCTTATCTCGGTCCAGCCTTATCCCGGTCCAGCCTTGTCCCGGTCCAGCCTTGTCCCGGTCCAGCCTCGTCTCGGTCCAGCCTTGTCCCGGTCCAGCCTCGTCTCAGTCCAGCCTTGTCCTGAGTGCTCCTGTGTCCTCCTGCCTCGGGCCACATCTGCCTCTGTGACTCTATCGACGTGTGCTCATAATGGCCTCATAAGAGCGGCGCAGATCTGTGCTGTTGAATCGATCTGAGAGCGAGGAAACAATCAGCACAACAGCCCCATAAGTGTTTTATGACACTTTCACCTGGTCAATACAGAGGAAATCACATTTGCTCTAATGGCATCCAGTGAATTAAAAATCCATGTCAGGAGAGGATTTTAGAGGTATCAGCCGGGGTTTTAGTGGAGAGGGACAAACAGAACCCAAGAGCAGAGAATTCAGATGGAGTGCAGGGGTGGGCCACACAGCACAGGACTGTGACTGATGTGTGGAGCATCCACGCCTCTGTAAACACGGGCCAGTGTGGTCATAGACATGAAAGTCCTCCTCTGGCTGGACGTTCCTCCTCTGGCTGGACGTTCCTCCTCTGGCTGGACGTTCCTCCTCTGGCTGGACGTTCTTCCTCTGGCTGGACGCTCCTCCTCTGGCTGGACGTTCTTCCTCTGGCTGGACGTTCCTCCTCTGGCTGGACGTTCCTCCTCTGGCTGGACGTTCTTCCTCTGGCTGGACGTTCCTCCTCTGGCTGGACGCTCCTCCTCTGGCTGGACGCTCCTCCTCTGGCTGGACGCTCCTCCTCTGGCTGGACGTTCCTCCTCTGGCTGGACGTTCCTCCTCTGGCTGGACGTTCCTCCTCTGGATGGACGCTCCTCCTCTGGCTGGACGCTCCTCCTCTGGCTGGACGCTCCTCCTCTGGCTGGACGTTCCTCCTCTGGCTGGACGCTGTGGTGTATGTAAACCTTTTGGTGTTTTGATTTAAATCATAATTTCATTCCAATTTTTAGCCTTCAGCAGAGCTAACATTTCGACCTCATTAAACTTCGGTGTAAGTCCGTGTCCATCCTGGTTTAGACCTGGTTTAGTCCTGGTTTAGTCCTGGTTTAGTCCTGATTCGGTCCTGGTTTAGTCCTGGTTTAGACCTGGTTTAGTCCTGATTCAGTCCTGGTTTAGTCCTGGTTTAGACCTGGTTTAGTCCTGATTCAGTCCTAGTTTAGTCCTGGTTTAGGCCTAGTTTAGTCCTTGTTTAGTCCTGGTTTAGTCCGGGTTTAGTCCGAGTTTAGTCCTGGTTTAGTCCTGGTTTAGTCCAGGTTTAGTCCTGGTTTAGGCCTGGTTTAGACCTGGTTTAGTCCTGGTTTAGACCTGGTTTAGACCTGGTTTAGTCCTGGTTTAGTCCTGGTTTAGACCTGGTTTAGACCTGGTTTAGTCCTGGTTTAGTCCTGGTTTAGTCCGTGGGGGTAGGATCTCTCTTTCACTGAACCAACTTTTGTTTGTAAAAACTTTTCTTTCTTATTTGGTTTTTATAGGCTTTTCTTTAGTTTTTTGTTCTGTAGATTCTGATGTTTTATTTTGCAGTTATATAAATAATAAAGACATCTTATGTACAGTCACAGACTGGACATTTCAGAGTGTCATGTATTCTGTGTCAGAGCGTGTTCTGTGTAGAATCACATACAGTTTCATGATTGTCTGTTTGTCTGATTAAACAATTGCACTTGTACACAAGACACAAGAGCTGAGGCTTGTTTTATCTTTAATGCTGCGCCTTTGAAGCCTGTAGTGTGTGATCAAATACTACTCTGTCTTTGATTTTAGGAAAGTTACTTTTTAGGAAAGAATAACCATACCAGATCACACTCAAATCTTCTACATACATCTGTTAATACATGCATTGAGTGACTTCCCAGTGTGTGACTGACGTGAGTGTCATGATATAAACACGTCATGACATGAACCTTTTCTACGACCAGATAAACACGTTGTATACTTTCATAGGGAGTGTCTTCATTTGTATCTGCCTGATCTGTTTGGGCTGTGTGCATCGAGACACAGAGCACCAGCGCGCTGTTAGCATGCTAATGTTTGTTAGCTTCACTATGATGGCAAAACTCTGCTCTGGACTCTGAAAGTGGTGAAGATCAAACACAACACTTTCAATGTTTGAAGGCTCAATAAAAAGTTGTAGTGCAACAAACTGTTATTTTAGTAACTGACAAGTCAGCGAGTCATTCTTGGATTAGTCGATGAGTCTAATGATTTTTCGGTTGCACACTAACACTTGATTTCACTGTCTTTGTTAAAAAAGATCTTGTGTTTTAGTCTGTAAACCAGAGAAACGTGCTAAAAATAATACAACTACATTTCTTTTTCATAGTCGAGTGGTCAGTTAATCGCTGCGGCCCTTTAGTCCCAGTACTGGTTATTCCCCTGCGGTCCGTGTCTCTCTCGTCCACATCAAACGTTGCTGCTGAATAAACCAGGCTGTAGTGCCATTCGTCTCCATTGTTTTCTCGTTTCTAATGGAGCAGACAAAAGGAGGCGCCGATGCCACTGACCTGAGAGCAGTGTTTTGAGGCTGATATGTGGATAAAAGCTACAAGTCAAACATGAAACATTCAGGCCCGGTGGACACGGAGCTGCCATGTTTTATTGAGTACGAGGAAGAACAATAGCGCTGCAGGTGGCTGGGTTCAAAAGCACTTTGGCAGAATATTTAGATGGTAAAGTGGAGAGACGACAGCCCATCCCCAGAGCGCTGTGTGGACACGCTCCGGCGGATCGGCTCCACAGGCTAATGGAGCGACGGCCTCTCCACTTACACCTCACTGTGGCTGGGCCAGAACACCTCCAGCACCAGGCGATCCGCCCCATTTATCACAGCTAACTACAGCGTACAGTTGTAGAGCACATTACAGAGGCCAGTGTGCACAGTCTGCACAAATAAAGAGCTCATATTCAAACATAACGTAACACACATAACAGGACGCACAGCTGAGAGGGCCCGGCTCAGGTCTGGCTCTTTTAGAACTGACTCTTTGCTGTGAATCAGAGGAGATCTGCCGCAAACCCAAAGTACAGGGCAGATAGGTCACATGGAGTCCAGAGTGTGCAGGCCAGGAGAATATGTGAAATAAAGAAAAACAACAAAATACTCGTAAAAAGCCATATATTGGTTACTTTATTCTTAAAATGAAAAGGATCAATACATTCCTTGTTTCTGTGTAAAAAGGGAGCCATTTGGGAGCCATAAGCCAAGCCAAAAGCCTGAATCAGACTTCTGGACTTCTCACTGTTGTTTGTAATGCAAACACATGAAACTGGGCAGTTATAGCTTGAAATGAGGAGGGAGAGCAGATATGGACATTCAGCTAATGGTCGAGGGCTGGAATCAAACCCAAGATGCCAGAGAGGAAGCAACTACACAATGAACTCAACCTCTGTGCCACCAGTCAGTGCAGGTCTACCTTCATTCATTTATTGAGAGCATTCTCACTTTTTCTTCCATCTGCTGGTTCATATCCATCCCTGCAGGATAAAAGCAGGCACAGAACATTGTGAAGGTCTATTCTAAAATCATGGGACCCGCCATAAGAACTCTGTCCTGTGACCTGTGAGCAGCCCACGAGGAGAGGCACCACCAGCCCCCCGGACACAGCCAGTGGCCACATTTTGACTCGGGCCCCACAGACAGGTCCTCTTCAGGGTGCTGTGGGACACTTGTGTGGCAGAGTGTGTCCATGTTCAGGTCCTGAGGCAGAGCTCTGCTACAAGAGCACCTGACGCCACCTGACCATACCTGAGTTATGCTTTTAATTATGAGGTCAATCTCAGTTATTCTCAAAAAGAGACATCTAGCAATTCCAAGTTTACTAAACTAAGCGTAAACCGGAAGCTACTTCTCCTCCTCAGGCTTTTCTGCATTCATTTCCTTCTCTGCGAAGCCTCTGCTGTTCTTTTACCTCTCTTTAGGTAATGCATTGGCTTTGGATAATGTTAGATGTTTTATAAACTGGACATGTCATATTTCTGTGCCGACCGTCATTAAACAGGAAACAGCTGATGCTAATGTGTGCTAATGTGGCAGTATGGGTTCCTGCCACTGCAAATTTTGGCCAGTAGGTGGCGCATTAGACAATAAAAGCTCTTCTTCAGTCTCTGACCCGTGCAGTTCCACTTCCGCTCCAGTGTTTACGCCCGTCCTCTGCTGCGCCAGGTTTCATTCTGGTTGTTCCCCAAATCTAACACAGGTGAGTCATTGAGTAACGCCTGTGTTATTTGTGGTGCCGCGGTGTGGCTTTTGGCCCAGCCGTCACCGGTCATAGGTGCAGCAACAAGCCGTAACATGAAGTGCCTTAGTGCAGTGCCAATGAAATGACTTTGTGTTCTGAGCTAATGGGATCTTTTCATATTCAGGCCGAGATGTTGAGTCGGCCCATTGCTGTCTTGCTTCAGTCTACAGCCCCGCTCTAACGACACTGGCCCAGTCTGTTGTCTCACTGAGGTTGGTATCCTGGGACTGTGCAATAATTACAACGAATGATGTCAATGGACTATACTAAAGATGTTTTTAATATAAAGTCAAGAATCAAGGAATGCATATTTAATAAATTATTGTAACTAAACGGAATTTGCTTCCGTTTATCAATTTAAACCTCTGTGCTTTATTGTTAATATGGCCCTGGATCCACTGATGTCCAGGTGGTGTTGTTGGATCCTTTCAAAGTGACTAAAGTGATATTTATTTAAATTTACAGGGAAGATGAGACACACACTAGCCACGGTCAGCTCCCTCAGTGTGTTCAGACATGCTCAGTGCAGGGGTCAGCTCCCTCAGTGTGTTCAGACATGCTCAGTGCGGCTCCCTCAGTGTGTTCAGACATGCTCAGTGCAGCTCCCTCAGTGTATTCAGACATGCTCAGTGCAGCTCCCTCAGTGTATTCAGACATGCTCAGTGCAGCTCCCTCAGTGTGTTCAGACATGCTCAGTGCAGCTCCCTCAGTGTGTTCAGACATGCTCAGTGCGGCTCCCTCAGTGTGTTCAGACATGCTCAGTGCGGCTCCCTCAGTGTGTTCAGACATGCTCAGTGCGGCTCCCTCAGTGTGTTCAGACATGCTCAGTGCGGCTCCCTCAGTGTATTCAGACATGCTCAGTGCGGCTCCCTCAGTGTGTTCAGACATGCTCAGTGCGGCTCCCTCAGTGTATTCAGACATGCTCAGTGCGGCTCCCTCAGTGTGTTCAGACATGCTCAGTGCGGCTCCCTCAGTGTGTTCAGACATGCTCAGTGCGGCTCCCTCAGTGTATTCAGACATGCTCAGTGCGGCTCCCTCAGTGTATTCAGACATGCTCAGTGCAGCTCCCTCAGTGTATTCAGACATGCTCAGTGCGGCGGTCAGCTCCCTCAGTGTATTCAGACATGCTCAGTGCGGCTCCCTCAGTGTATTCAGACATGCTCAGTGCAGCTCCCTCAGTGTATTCAGACATGCTCAGTGCGGCTCCCTCAGTGTGTTCAGACATGCTCAGTGCGGCTCCCTCAGTGTATTCAGACATGCTCAGTGCAGCTCCCTCAGTGTATTCAGACATGCTCAGTGCGGCTCCCTCAGTGTATTCAGACATGCTCAGTGCAGCTCCCTCAGTGTGTTCAGACATGCTCAGTGCGGCTCCCTCAGTGTGTTCAGACATGCTCAGTGCGGCTCCCTCAGTGTGTTCAGACATGCTCAGTGCGGCTCCCTCAGTGTATTCAGACATGCTCAGTGCGGCTCCCTCAGTGTGTTCAGATATGCTCAGTGCGGCTCCCTCAGTGTGTTCAGACATGCTCAGTGCGGCTCACTCAGTGTATTCAGACATGCTCAGTGCAGCTCCCTCAGTGTGTTCAGACATGCTCAGTGCAGCTCCCTCAGTGTATTCAGACATGCTCAGTGCAGCTCCCTCAGTGTGTTCAGACATGCTCAGTGCAGCTCCCTCAGTGTATTCAGACATGCTCAGTGCGGCTCCCTCAGTGTATTCAGACATGCTCAGTGCGGCTCCCTCAGTGTATTCAGACATGCTCAGTGCTGCTCCCTCAGTGTATTCAGACATGCTCAGTGCAGCTCCCTCAGTGTGTTCAGACACGCTCAGTGCAGCTCCCTCAGTGTGTTCAGACACGCTCAGTGCAGCTCCCTCAGTGTGTTCAGACATGCTCAGTGCAGCTCCCTCAGTGTATTCAGACATGCTCAGTGCGGCTCCCTCAGTGTGTTCAGACATGCTCAGTGCAGCTCCCTCAGTGTGTTCAGACATGCTCAGTGCAGCTCCCTCAGTGTGTTCCAGACATGCTCCGGTGCGGCTCCCTCAGTGTGTTCAGACATGCTCAGTGCAGCTCCCTCAGTGTGTTCAGACATGCTCAGTGCTGCTCCCTCAGTGTGTTCAGACATGCTCAGTGCAGCTCCCTCAGTGTGTTCAGACATGCTCAGTGCAGCTCCCTCAGTGTGTTCAGACATGCTCAGTGCGGCTCCCTCAGTGTATTCAGACATGCTCAGTGCGGCTCCCTCAGTGTGTTCAGACATGCTCAGTGCGGCTCCCTCAGTGTGTTCAGACATGCTCAGTGCGGCTCCCTCAGTGTGTTCAGACATGCTCAGTGCGGCTCCCTCAGTGTGTTCAGACATGCTCAGTGCGGCTCCCTCAGTGTATTCAGACATGCTCAGTGCGGCTCCCTCAGTGTATTCAGACATGCTCAGTGCGGCTCCCTCAGTGTGTTCAGACATGCTCAGTGCGGCTCCCTCAGTGTGTTCAGACATGCTCAGTGCGGCTCCCTCAGTGTGTTCAGACATGCTCAGTGCGGCTCCCTCAGTGTGTTCAGACATGCTCAGTGCGGCTCCCTCAGTGTGTTCAGACATGCTCAGTGCGGCTCCCTCAGTGTGTTCAGACATGCTCAGTGCTGGCTCCCTCAGTGTGTTCAGACATGCTCAGTGCGGCTCCCTCAGTGTGTTCAGACATGCTCCAGTGCGGCTCCCTCAGTGTATTCAGACATGCTCAGTGCGGCTCCCTCAGTGTGTTCAGACATGCTCAGTGCGGCTCCCTCAGTGTGTTCAGACATGCTCAGTGCGGCTCCCTCAGTGTGTTCAGACATGCTCAGTGCGGCTCCCTCAGTGTGTTCAGACATGCTCAGTGCGGCTCCCTCAGTGTGTTCAGACATGCTCAGTGCGGCTCCCTCAGTGTGTTCAGACATGCTCAGTGCGGCTCCCTCAGTGTGTTCAGACATGCTCAGTGCGGCTCCCTCAGTGTATTCAGACATGCTCAGTGCAGCTCCCTCAGTGTGTTCAGACATGCTCAGTGCAGCTCCCTCAGTGTATTCAGACATGCTCAGTGCAGCTCCCTCAGTGTGTTCAGACATGCTCAGTGCAGCTCCCTCAGTGTGTTCAGACATGCTCAGTGCAGCTCCCTCAGTGTGTTCAGACATGCTCAGTGCGGCTCCCTCAGTGTGTTCAGACATGCTCAGTGCGGCTCCCTCAGTGTGTTCCAGACATGCTCAGTGCGGCTCCCTCAGTGTGTTCAGACATGCTCAGTGCGGCTCCCTCAGTGTATTCAGACATGCTCAGTGCGGCTCCCTCAGTGTGTTCAGACATGCTCAGTGCAGCTCCCTCAGTGTATTCAGACATGCTCAGTGCGGCTCCCTCAGTGTGTTCAGACATGCTCAGTGCAGCTCCCTCAGTGTGTTCAGACATGCTCAGTGCGGCTCCCTCAGTGTGTTCAGACATGCTCAGTGCGGCTCCCTCAGTGTATTCAGACATGCTCAGTGCGGCTCCCTCAGTGTATTCAGACATGCTCAGTGCGGCTCCCTCAGTGTGTTCAGACATGCTCAGTGCAGCTCCCTCAGTGTGTTCAGACATGCTCAGTGCGGCTCCCTCAGTGTGTTCAGACATGCTCAGTGCAGCTCCCTCAGTGTATTCAGACATGCTCAGTGCGGCGGTCAGCTCCCTCAGTGTATTCAGACATGCTCAGTGCGGCTCCCTCAGTGTGTTCAGACATGCTCAGTGCGGCTCCCTCAGTGTGTTCAGACATGCTCAGTGATGCTCCCTCAGTGTGTTCAGACATGCTCAGTGCGGCTCCCTCAGTGTGTTCAGACATGCTCAGTGCAGCTCCCTCAGTGTGTTCAGACATGCTCAGTGCGGCTCCCTCAGTGTGTTCAGACATGCTCAGTGCGGCTCCCTCAGTGTGTTCAGACATGCTCAGTGCGGCTCCCTCAGTGTATTCAGACATGCTCAGTGCGGCTCCCTCAGTGTGTTCAGACATGCTCAGTGTGGCTCCCTCAGTGTGTTCAGACATGCTCAGTGTGGCTCCCTCAGTGTATTCAGACATGCTCAGTGCGGCTCCCTCAGTGTATTCAGACATGCTCAGTGTGGCTCCCTCAGTGTGTTCAGACATGCTCAGTGTGGCTCCCTCAGTGTGTTCAGACATGCTCAGTGCAGCTCCCTCAGTGTGTTCAGACATGCTCAGTGCGGCGGTCAGCTCGTAGTACCAGGTTTACCACAGATGGTAAAACATCAGAACTGTTTTGTGAAAAATTGAATAATTCAGACGTGAAAGTGAAACCTATTTTGGTGTAATAAACAATTCCAACAGTTGTCAGTGGTTTCACATCGAGAACGGTAAATACAGACAAATGAAAACACTGAAACCGAGTGTTTAAAATACAGGACCACTGCTTTTGGAAACACTGATGCTCCACATTTACATCATCCCAAATCCACAAGGTTTTAAACACGGTCACATAAAGATTTACAGCCACCTTTATCCCATTTGACTTCTTTTTTAAGGATGGACTATTGGAGTCCATAAACCTTTTCTACCAAAGTACTGGTTCTGAGCTGGTTCTGGGCTGGGTTTAGACTACTTCTAGGCTGGTTCTGGGCTGGTTATAGGCCAGTTCTTGGCTGGTTCTGGGTTGGTTCTGGTCTGGTTCTAGGCTAGTTTTGGGCTGGTTCAGTTCATGGCTGGTTCTTGGCTGGTTCTGGACTGGTTCCAGGCTAGTTCTGGGCTGGTTCTGGGCTGGTTCTGAGCTGGTTCTAACAGTAAGCCTGATTCTGTCAAACTGTCCCTTTGGTTCAACTACGATTGCCTTTTCTTTCTCCATGACTTTTTTCAAGCTTTTATCAAGCACAAACTACAACAGGTGACTTTCATGTTTAGTGTTCCACTGGAACAGGTTCTCTTTTCTGGCCCAGATATAACTGGCGCTGAGTCAGAACCAACTTTTGGATCCAGGAGCCTGCAGCTTTCCAGTTCTGAAACTGGCACCAGCCGAGAGCCTGTGAAATATTCTGGACTGAGTTTCTGAATGAAGAGAGAGCCTGTTCTGTCTTGATACATAATTGTAAAGCAGCCTTCATGGTCCCTACTTCTGTTAACTCTATTCATTAATGTTGTTTTTGCTTTTCAAAGTTTATGCTCACGTTAAATTAAAATCCTCTCATATATTCAAATCAATTTGTTAACAAAAACAACAAAATCAAAATATGTCCATAACTGATTCTAACTGATATGTTGATTTTGACAGTTACTCATCCGCTTAGATTTAGGTTTTTATGTGACATTTTTTTATTCATTTAATCTTGTTTCTGGGTTACGTTTGGTCTCTGCATCAAAATGTTATTAGAGATAGCACAGTTTTACACTGTAATTACAGCAATTATTTAAATTATCAGACAAGACAGATCTCAGGAGAATAAAGGTATCATAGGGGTTTAATCTGGTCTTGTTATTTTGACGTCCCGTTCTGTCCTTTTGGTCTCTTGTTGGTTTTTGAAGGTTGAAGTCACATGTTACAAACAACATGGCATGTGGCCTTCACAAACCCGTCATGCAGTGTTGATCATCCATTGACCAGTGCTACATTTTAGCATTAGTGACACTTTTATTTTCCTGAAGAAATAGAAGAAAATCCAACAGCAGCTATTGTGATGATGTTGTAGTCGTCCAAAGTGACTCTCCACACCTTTGAAAACAACAACAACACTCTTTTAGAATAGAAACATGTCTCCTTCAAACGGGTGAGCGGCCCAGAATGCACTGTGAGTTCTTGGTAATTACTAATGATGTTCTACAAAAGACTGCCTCTTTTTTACAATTTTCTGTTTGTTTGCTTGAAAGCTGTTGTCATGGAAAGGCCTTCTTTGGTCAGCTGATCCCCTCATGTGGCTCACGTGAGGTGTTCATGTGTGTGAGTAAGGAGTTACCAACAGAAAAGTAAACGCAACGAAATGAATGTGCGCTGGGGCCGCTCCAGGGGGCGCTCTTACATGGGAAAACACACTTCAGATTTAGGCCTCTAGTGCCGTGCTGTGATTTCTTGTCCAGTTCAGGCTTCTTATTGAAATATACTTTATATCCTGAGACACGTTTGGCTTTAAATGTATTTGAGCTGTTTTGGGAAAACATTTTTTGAGTGCCAGTATTAATGGAGTGCACTGCAGTTCGCACACACTAGTTCACACTCACTGACAGCACAGTTCAGTATTTTATGATGTGTTACAATTCAGTTTTGTTGCAATGTCCATAACATACACTGTGTGCTTTTATCAATATTTATTGTCGTTGTCATAAAAAACAACAAGCTCAGTTTAGAGCATCAAATACTGCAGAGTTTGGATTTTTAAAAAAACAACGACACATAAATATTTCTGGACTGCTTCGACCGCTTTTGTCATTTCCACCTTGTAACTGGATTTAATGATGCTATTTAGCAGAACATTAGTGTGTGTCATGCACGGGCGTAAAATACGGGGGGGATAGGGGGGTTACAACCCCCCCAATATTTTGATGTAGTACATTCATCCCCCCCAATATTTCAGACCATTTTTAATATTAAATCATATACTATATGTTATTTGTTAAAACAAATCTCCAGGAGAAGTTAAAACAATTAAATCAACAACAAAAATATTACTTTTTGACTACGCACCCCCCTCTCAGCTGTAGACGTGGTATCGCCCAGACCGAGGCCGCGCTCTCTCACCCCTCCCTCTCCTGTCTCTGTCAGTGCGGCGTGTGTCTGTCGTCAGTCAGCTCTGTTCCCTCTAAACTGCGCGAGGGGCATCGCGCAGAGAAAATCTTTGTCGCGCACGAGAGAAAAAGAGAGAGAGGAAGAGAGCGAGAGGCGCGAGCCACAACAGTGACGTGCACCTGAACACACCTGATCATGAACAGCACATAGCGCCAAATCAAAGGCTCAGGGGGAACTAAAGTTCTACATCCCATAAGCGTTTAACTAGTCTTTTTTCAAGACTCCAGACCAACCCGCCTCGTATTCACGGAGAACAAACAGCGGATGAACTAATGCGTCTAGAATAGCGCAAACTACCGCAAAGACTCGCGCTCCCCATCCGGGGTGAAGGCATTACGGCCCCTTATTGTAGACCCCTAAAACATTTGATTGCAGTACACTGTACCAGCAGGCACGTAAACGAGCTCCTCCCCTTGACGCACGGAAAAGCAGTGCCACTAAAATCATTGCCTCTGGAGTCAAACCATCACATTAGACACAAACTTAATCCAGGGTCAGGCTGTACAGTTTTGGAGAATTAATCGATCCAACCCCGAACTCTCAGAACTCACGATGACAAACTTGATTTGAGTTCATTCATTTTGGATCTGACTTCTGTCTCCGCGCGTCTTTACGCGGCAGCGGCGTGAGCGCCGTGAGCAGCGCGGCACAGACACAGACTTCAGACTCCTCTGTCTTCAGCTCTTCACCTCCAATCAGAGCAAACGCAACAGCGCGTCAACAAAGTTTAGCACTTCGTACAGTTTTCGCGTGTATTGATATGCAAATTAGCCGCGTGTGTAACGAGGCGTTAAGTGCTCTATGCACAGAATAATCCCAAGTGAAAATTGGAAGAATGAAAATGAACGGCCACTGACGGAAAGTTTATTTTGCTATTGAAGACTGTCTTGTTCTGTCAGAGCTACAGTAAAGACTAATCAATGACATCCTTAGTCATAAATTAACTGTAAATTATCATTAGTCCTATTTGAAACATGGGTTTATGATCTAAACATGACACACAGGCTACTTTGTCCAGAGGTTTCCAGGGGAATTAAATGAAACGTTTTAACATACTTATTGCTTAGCTATCATTTGGCCATCAACCTGGCCCTCCACTTCATCCTGCAGCATCTGGACTCCCCGGGAACCCACGCCAGGGTCCTGTTTGTGGACTTCAGCTCTGCATTCAACACCATCCTCCCTGCTCTGCTCCAAGACAAGCTCTCTCAGCTCCACGTGCCTGACTCCATCTGCAGGTGGATCACTGACTTCCTGACGGACCGGAGGCAGTGCGTGCGGCTGGGGAAGAATGTCTCAGAGACTCGGACTATCAACACAAGAACTCCACAGGGCTGTGTACTTTCTCCTCTGCTCTTCTCCCTGTACACCAACTGCTGCAACTCCAGCCACGACTCTGTAAAACTGATCAAGTTTGCAGACGACACCACCCTCATCGGACTCATCTCGGACGGCGATGAGTCTGTCTACAGGAGGGAGGTGGACCGGCTGGTGTCCTGGTGCAGCGATAACAACCTGGAGCTCAACACCCAGAAGACAGTGGAGATGATCGTGGACTTCAGGAAAGTCTCAGCCCCCCTGCCCCCCCTTGCCCTGACAGACTCTCCCATCACCACCGTGGACTCTTTCCGCTTCCTTGGCACCACCATCACTCAGGACCTCAAGTGGGAGCCGACCATCAGCTCCATCATCAAGAAGGCCCAGCAGAGGATGTACTTCCTGCGGCAGCTGAGGAAAGCCAAGCTGCCGGCGCAGATGATGGTGCAGTTCTACACAGCCATCATCGAGTCCATCCTCACCTCCTCCATCACCGTGTGGTACGCTGGAGCCACAGCCAGGGACAAACACAGACTACAGCGCATTGTGCGCTCTGCTGAAGGTGATCGGCTGCAGCCTTCCATCTGTCCAGGACCTGTACGTCTCCAGGACTCGGGGACGAGCAGGTCGGATCGCAGCTGACCCTTCTCACCTGGACACGGACTATTTGAGCCACTCCCCTCGGGCAGGAGGCTACGGTCCATCCGGACCAGAACCTCCCGCCACAAGAACAGTTTCTTTCCCTCTGCCGTTGGACTCATGAACACTCTGTAACACCCGTCACTTTAACCATATATTATATAAGGACAATCTATTTGCACTACACATTTGCACATGGCACTGTCTGCCAACTGTACATTCTGTATATAGTCTATCTTAGTCTATTTTATTCTTAATTTTTATGCATGCCTTTTTATATATTTTTTTATATTTTACTCATTGCTTTATGTTTGCACCTTCGCCGAAGCAAATTCCTATGTTTGTGAATTTCACTGACAATGGCAATAAACCGCTTCTGATTCTGATTCTGATTCTGAAACTTTATATCAGTCAAAATCCTGTGATTCCAGTAGATGGTGCTGTATTCCCAGGAGTCTCACACTTGTCATTAATGACAGGTGACAGGTGAGGGCGTAGTGCTTCACTGAGTCTAAGGACTTCACAATATTCTCTCGCATTTGGAGACCAATGTTGCAACAGCGTTTGGCGTTCACAAACTACACTTTTATCAAACTAGAATTCTACAGTGACAACACACCTCTCCTCGCCTGTAGAGGCGCTGCATAACAGAATTGCACAGTGAAACATCGAGGAAGAGATTCGACTTCTCCGTTGGCCTGGTTGGCTTCTGCATGATCCGCGTCACAGCTAAACAAATACGAAGCGGGGCTGCAGCGTTGTTGGATTTTATATAGTTTTTGTTTTTATGGATTTATCCCAAGACCAACCCCACATGTGTGGGCTCAGTGTGAGCGACAGCCCAAATGTCGGAGCGCGGACAATGTACTTTCATTGTAAGGCGAAGAGATGAGTGAGACGAAAATGAGTAAGTAGTTGAGTAGTATATTAACTAAATAAGTGCTCTGAAAGTTTGTCTATGTCATCTGCGCATGTAGACTAGTTGTACAGCTTAATAATGGATGAATATAGACTTTTTTCCACATCTAAGCCAGCAATAGGTTACTTTTCGTTTTTTGGGTTTATTTAGCCGTATAAGTTTTCATGTTATGTAAATAAACCCTGAAAACTGTGATCTATGTTCATGTGATCATAATCTGGCGTTTTCCTGCTTCTTGGCATGTTTCGCCTGTCATTTATCCCGTTATCGATCTCAAACGAGGAGTTTGTTTTGATTCCGAGCCTCACGCGATGCGTCATGTAGCGTCGTGGATCATTAGATTTGGTTTCGCTCTTTGTTTAGGATCAGCGCATTTACAATTACCCAACGAACCGAACTATCGAGGCAATCGAATCCTGTTTGGGCTTTGTGAGTTTATGTTGAGTTGTTATTGTCCGACTCGGACCGCGTCTGTGGGATGTTGATGGTGCGCACTGTGGTATAGTAGAGCTGTTCCAACCGCACTGTGGTAACGCTTTCTGCGTACGGTCGCATGAGATAGATGACATAGAAAGGAATATGTTTTGTCCGATACACAGCCATTTGCCCTGTAGCCTCCCGACCCCCCCAAAGTTG